>BPLR01011771.1:0-43839 GCA_021605095.1 Caerostris extrusa | reverse complement strand
TGACCCATCACAAACGCACCAGGTTCCCATTTTTTGAAACAATGTCCACAAAAACTGACAGCGGGATTTGATCATCAGCCCAAATGCTCACCAGCGGCGACGGTGAGCCAAGGAGCCGAGCATCTTTTATAATATTTTAAAGGGCATATAAATATTCATCTGTACTGAAGACGTTTTTAACTATTATTTGCAATTATTTAATCAAGTTTCTAAACAAATGGCAAGTAAATTATTCAAGTGTTTGTTAGAGACAATGTAATCTCACAATGTAATTATTCATTGTGATTACCAACATTAAAGTTATTCAAATTAAAGAAAATAGACTCTGTTCTTAGTTGCATTAATCTTATGAACACACACACATCAAAGATATAATGTTTTTATTAAGTAAAAATAATTTTTTATTATTTAGTTATTTTATTGTTTTTATTTTTAAACTTTGTTGTTTCAATTATAATAAATGAAATATTTAAGTCCTATATTACAATTTTATAAAAGATTCGATTTTTAAGAAATTCCCTTAATGAATTCGTTTTCATTTATTTGCTCGATAAATAAGTTCTTGTTGTTAAAAATATGAAAGATAGTTTCAAACTACTTTAATTTGAAGAAGTTTTGTTTAGAAAATATGGCTTACTTTGTGATTTAACAATAAAAAGTTTTATCCTCTTCTCGTGACATATTTTTAAGTTGTCTTCTTTGCTATTACAATTGTATAAAAAAATTGCATCTGTGTTTGAAAATAATTGGTTTCGTATAAAGTATCACTTTTTGTCATCCATTCTTAAATTGTTATAAGAATGTATTTTGTTTTCACATTATCCAACAATATAAGATGCCCTTTTCAAAGCCTTCACAATCATTATTTCAAATGAAAAAAATCTTTTCAAATAAAAGGTAATAATAAGTACATAATAAAAGTTTTTATTACATTTCTAAATAAAAACTTTACGAAAAGATTTTTTTTTCATAAGTAATAATGCTACAATAGGGAAATTTGTAAAAATTTGAATGGCGTGCATGCCTTCGTGCTTTTAAAATAATTCCAGTATTTAAATAAATATGGTTGTTTTTTTATTTTTACATCAACCATATAATATCAAATTTTCGTTCGAATTTTTAAGTTTATGGTTAATTTATATAATGCCGAATATAAAATTTTAATTTAAAATATTCAATTTTTAATCTATGCAATGGGCAGCAATAGGGTTGAAGTATCCTGATGAATGGCTTGGGTACCAAACCGAATCCTATCTGGGGCAGGAAGAGGGGGGAAAGTCCAAAACCTAAAATTCCTGTAAGATACCTGGTAATGGGTATTATGTTTCGCAGTTCTGCCCTCCCGTGTTCAGTGGCAACGAGGGTCGCTGGTGAGCGTTGAGGTTCAATCCGCTGGCGTCTTTGTTGTTAACACTGTTTCAAAAATGAGGACACCCGATGGCGTTTGTGATGTTCAGCATCTTGCTTCGTAAGGCGGACTACCTGGAGGAGTTTTCCAGGGTTTTCTCTCATACGACAAGCAAATGCGAGGCGGTTCCCCCTAAAGTCCTTTCCGAATGCACTGCCCACTTCTCCAGCTACATGGAACAAAGTCAGACTTCTACTTACAAAGTGATGCCTACAAAGTGTGATAGAAGGAAAAAAAAAAAACCCGAAAAGTCTTTAGTGTTGGGTTTGAGGAATATAGAAAGCCGCCTATAAGGCTATTACTTTCAAATTGTGGTGACAAAAATGTAAAGAGATCTTAAGAAACGCTGAATGTGCTATAGTACATCTTGCACTTCATTGGTTATTTTCAAAGAAAACAATTGAATATTTAATTGTAAAAATTTTATGGTTTTTCGTAAAATTAGAATGTTATGATGAACTATTCATAATTAAAAAAAAAAAAAAAAAAAACCAGAAAATATAATAATTAATTTGCCTAAAATTAGAAATTTTATTTATTATTATTTTTTCATTTAAAAGTACGATTCCTTTATATCATTCTATAAATGATAGAGATAAAAAATATATACGCGTTTAAGAATTAATAAATAAAATAAAAAAATCCTCAAAAGCGGTACAATTTTCGGAAGGAAAAAACCACGTTGAAAATTCGATCCATTCGAATGGATTAAATGATATATTTCTACTCCAGAGATTACACAGATAAGATTCAAAATCATTCTTTGCCTATATTTTGGCTTTTTCTTACCTTTAAATTGATTTGTAATAGAATTCTTTAAAAATGCCAAATAGATTTTTGTTAAAAACCATTTCAAGAGATATAAGGCGCTATCATCATGGAAATGGGATATATCTTAAACAGAATTATTTCCTAGTAAAATTACATGCACATTTAGCAAAGTGCGTAGGAGAAAAAGTAAATCGAAAAAAATTCCTAGAACATCATAAAAAAAAAATTATGAATATCTCAGCAGAATTATTTATTTATTTTATTTTTCGAAGAAAGCTTGAAGCAGAAAAAAGCTAACATGGAGAAACCTAAGATATTGAAAGGTGATACTGGTAAAAGTTATTGCATATATGCTACATAAAATATTTTTGATGTTGAATGCGAAATATGGTGGTTTTTGCGATTTAGAATAACATGTAGGAGTTTTTAAGTACTTCAATTATTTAAACTGAACTCGACACTAAATACAAAATTCATCAGTATAGTAACGAAATTAAAAATAGGATAGAGTAAGAAGGTATTGAATGGAAAACATTAAAAATAGGATAGAAAAATGCGTAGGTAATGTAATAACGTTAAAAAGAATTCTAAACATATCATAACCATTTCTATATAATAGAGCAGCTTCTAAAAATATCTTTAAAAATAAGATTTTAGAATTGAATAACAATCTTAAAACTTCATTCCTTTTCTCATTTTCAATAACATCCAAAATAAGCACTAAAAACATGAATACCATTTCAAGGAATTACAAAATGCTATTATAATTTTCATTTAAAAAATGGGATTTTCTGAAAAAGCTTTTATGATTTAATTCTCTAAAGACAATTTCTTCAAAATGGTAAATGCTTATTTGTGAGGTATGTTTTAAATAAATTCAATAATCCTCTTTAAAGTTTTATTTATAAATTTACAAACAGCAAGTATGAATGTAAAAATAATTTTAAAAGTGCATATTTCTGTATTAAATAAATAAATTGTAAAAGTGGCTGTTTTATATCTAAAATATTTAATTATTTTGATGCATACTGTTATTTATAATTTAAATTGCTAAGTTTAAATATTATAAGTAACTAATCTGCTTAAAAATGGATAATTTTAGAAAAAAGTATGACATTAGAATAATTATGTATTTTTAAAATGCAATGCAGTCTTATATATAAGCTTTCACTTATTTCTTAAGAGAGAAAACACCTTTGGGCTAAGATTACGATTTTTTTATTAAAGAGCATAATTAAAAAAAAAAAAAAATTAGTAATTTATTGCATCGATCGCTTTACTGGCTTTCATAAACTATAGTACTTTACTAGGGTATAATGTTCCTGCCTTATTTGTTATTTTTGTAGTTGTTTTCGTCGAGATTTATGTTTCTATTGATTTTTATATCACTCTAAAATTCTACTTGTAACACATCAAAATAAATAAACAAAAAAAAAAAAAAAAAACCAGCGATTTATGTTGAAGTTTTTTTTAATTCAAGTAGCACGAAAAAATCTAAGATCTTATTTGTTATTTTCCCGACTCATAATCCTGTGGTATATAAAATAGCTACATGTGTATCTAACAGACATGTTTCAGGTTTAATTGCTTTGGTGGCGTCCGTTGCAGTCATTGTTTTCAGAAAAGAGGAGACTCGATTCTGAACGCGATTTATACAGCGTTCATAAGTATTTCGTATCGACACTTCATTGTGTTTAGTGGACTAGTGTTTAGTAGACTTTCTTTTCTTTTCTATACGAGCGATTACCTCTAAAAATCACCCGGGAAGCAATGTTCTTCTGCCTGCATTACTTAGAGATGATGTATTTCTCTTCTTCAATGGCGCAACAGGCCTGCCGACAAGGCCTTCAAGGCTACCTGCCGACAGATTTTGAAACATGAGATGTTTTTCTTTTACGGGGTAAGATTTTCAACCCAACGTCCAATAGTCCTTTTAAACCGGGATCTACGGTTTAAAATGGATTCCGAACCACTACAAACATCCATGGCACCGCCTGGATTCAAATTCGAAACCTGTGGCACCGAGCATCAGGACACTAGTCCTTCGCCACCAGGGTTCATGATGTATTCATGGTATACATTAAATGGAACAAGAGGCCCACCAATATACAATAACAAATGTCTTAATTAAAATTTAATTTGAAAAAATTAAATTTTATTGAATCAAAATAATTGAATCATTGCAAAAATTAAATAGATGTATTTATATTTGTTAAAGTTTCGTGATTGACTGTGTTTCATTTGACTATATGGAGCTCTTCTAATTTCTACTATAAGGTATTATTTTCATTTCATCGGATTTCGAATTAAATATCCTTTTAAAAAATATTTTTTATTACCAAATAGATAAAACATAGAATCAGTGTTATATTTATGTGATCACATATCAAATTATACTTAATTCTACAAAAATGAATATGGTTAATTATATCCTTTCTATAATTCTCTTTCCTTTTATTTTAATTCTATACGAAAATGGCTGTATTCTATTGTTTTAAAAATAAAAAAAACTCATTATTTTTATCGAAATAAAATAAGTATTTTATGTATGGAAAAAAATCAATATAGATACATAAAGCAAAATATCATAGTATATAGATTATACTTATGATTGCTTTTGAATTGAAAACGATTCTATTATTATAACAAATTATAATCGATATATCCCTTTACACAATTCAACAAAACTGTTTAATTAATTTTACTACGAAGATATCGAATTAAATTCACAAAAAATAATTATAATATAAATAATTTCTAATGCATTAGCATGCTAATGTACTATTAACAGAATGTACTATTTCAAAAAGTAACAATTATTTTTATTATTGTTACACATATTTCTTTAAGATATCATAACATTAAAATATCGCATAGCTAGATTATGCTCCACTTTAAAACATGACTTATCTGTAAAATTTTGATTTCAGGCATATTCTACTATGTTAAAATATGTGTCAAAAGTCTATTTTAAACGTCGGTCTGTTTATGTGAATACAGAGGTTTACTATAATCAATATCCCGCCTAAAGGAGGCAGATTCGAAATCGGGTGTAGCAGTCACAGCAAAAAGGGAAGAAATTTTGAAAGCGTCTGTAAACATTTGGCAGGGAGTAAGAAAGGGATGCAATGAGAGTTTTCCAATTTCTGTTTTCTAATCTTCCTAACGCAAATGAAGGTCATTTACCAGGAAGATATCATTTCCCCATAGCTTTCGTTGGATATATACATCACAGTCTGAACGAGGTCTACAATGTACTCATATAAAAAATATAATTTATAATTCATCCACACTGAGAAGGAAAACCCTATGAGAAATCCATATAAAATAATAACACGTAGTTAGTAGCGAATTGATGGAAGGGGAGTGGTGGTTCAATTCAAATTATTCGAATTGTTACCCAGCTCCCTGAAATGTGAAAGTAATAAATACTTGGATTAAATGAAGAGGAATTGTTTTCAAGCTAATGAAATGGCATATATGTAGCAGATTCAGCGTTATTCAGTGAGTATTCCAAGTGCCATTGTAATTTGAATGGTGTTTGAAGGGTTTTGAAACTTACTTTCCTTTCTCCTCGAGTCCAAAGGAAGGACTTTTCAGGCTACGGATTCATCGTTACCTTTCCCAGCACAGAAACTGCATCTTTCGATTCGGCTTCAATTGTCGGATTTTGGTTCCCTAACCTAGTACCCTTTCCACTAGGTCACTCCAGACCCTATATCAGAGAAGTAAATCGATTCAATGTAATGTGCGCCCGCTTTCACCTTCCTTGGACGAGAGAGACAATCAGTTGAGTTAAATGAGGAGGAAGGGCATGGAATTACAAAGCACTTCATACACGTTGAATGTGCATCAATTTCAATCACCAGTGTTATTTATAGAGTGCATTTCTGAATGACAAGTAGGAGTGGCTCTTAACGGCAATGGCCAACTATAGTGAATGAAGATAGAACCATCTGTGCTATTGGTTCAACAACTATTAATACCGTACAATATATTCCCACTAAATGTAGAACGGAAATGTAATGTAGCATTATTGCATCTACAAACAACCACCGTTCGTTGTTACTTATACAGTGATGGTTATGCATCGAGAATGCGCAGATAATGCCATATCATTAAAAGAATGCTTATTTTGAGAACCAAGTTGAGGTTTTTTAATACTGTACAAGTTGTCGTTTAATGTCAATAAACAATAAAAATCTTTGAATTTCAAATACTGATTAGTTTATTTGTTGATAAAAAGATATTAAGTGTTATTATTGGTTAAATTATTTTTATGAAATGAGCGACTTCAATTAATTCAATTCAACTTAATTTAATTTAAAGCTCCTATTTTATAAATTATATTATAAAATTAAATTATATTTTTGAATCTATTTTTTTTTTCTTCAGATTTTAATAACATGAATACATTTTATTGATGATTAAGCAATATATAAAATTGTTTATTATTATCAACGATTTTTTACTGTAGATCATGAAAATGTTTAAAAACTGAAATTGATGGGGTTTTTTTTTCTTTTCAAGTTTCAATTAAAAATTTGTTAAGCACAGTAAATGTCCAGTTTTTTTTTTAACCTGATTATCTTTATCGCGTTTGTAAGAAGCTTAGGTTTCATTCATAAATGTTTTATGAAAATTAGCAGTACGCAATATATAATTAAAATGTCAATGTAATTTAGTATTAATAATTGCAGATTAAAGATAAAAGTAAAAAGATTAAAGAAAAATTTTTAGTTTAAAAGAAAATACATTAATTAAATCACAAAATAATCGAACAGTTGGTCCTGAATGGCCGAGTGCCTAGCGCGCTCGCGCTTAGTACGACAGTTTTCTGGTTCGTGTCTCGGCGGTGCCATATATATTTGTAGTGGTTCGGAATCCACTTTAAACCGTAGGTCCCGGTCTAACAGGATCTTAGAGCGTTGCGGGGTTTTGTTATTCCGCATCCATAGCTTATCTTCAAGCTACACGCACCTCCTGGGTAGTGCTAAGTGAGTAACGTAGGTGCAACGCTTGCCTTAAGGCATCAAAGACAAATGTCTAAGTGTTAGCCAGCTGCATTAGAGCAAAAAAACAAACAAACTCTAATAGTTATTTTGAAAAATATATTTTATGAAATCGATTATTTCAAACAATTTGTTTAGTACTGAAGAAGATTTGTTTTTTAATATGGCAACATAGCATGTTACATATATTTTTTAATATGGTATTGAAATTTTAGTCATTTATAAAAGCCTCCGTAATTTATAAAGTAAAATAAAATATTATGAATAAACAAAAGTATTCAATATATATTTTAGATACGATCAAAATATATTTATGGAAAAATTAGTAAAATAAAAAGCAAGTGATTGAGAAACATGTTAAATTATAAAATTAAAAAAAAAAAAACCTTAAAACCACTTACATTTTTTTTATTGATAATCTAACATCTAACAATTATTCAAATACATACAATGTTTTTAAAATTTTAAAAATTCGTAATAAAACAAAATAATTTATAAACCATTTACATATTGAAAAAATAAAACAATAGTTATGTAATAAGTCATTTTAGAAATCCCACATAAAAAAAAAAAAAAAAAATAGAGGAAAATTAATTTTTTTGGCAGTTCTAATATTGACATATATAGGGCCTGATTGGCCGAGTGGCTAGCGCTCTGGCACTCGGTACCACAGGTTTCGGGTTCGAGTCCCGGCGGTTCCATGGATGCTTGTAGTGGTTCGGAATCCACTTTAAACCGTAGGTCCCGTCCTAATAGGATCGTAGAGCTTTGCGGGGGCATTGTTACTCCGTGGCTTATCTTCAAGTTACACGCGCCCGCTGGGTAATGCAAAGTGAGTACGTCTGTGCAGCGCTTGCCATAAGGCATCCAAGACCAAGCTGTCTAGGTGTTTGCCAGCTGCATTAGAAAGAGAAAAAAAATATAAATCTTTCAAATTTTCATTTCACTTCAAAATTCACTTTTAAATCTCTCTAATTTAACAGTTATTAAATTAAATTGCTTTTTTCGTATATGGAGTTATGAAATGTCCTAAATGGATATTTATGTCGTTTCAGGAATCAATTATTTTAGACCGTTTTCACTGACTTGAAAATTAAACTTTCCCTGAAATGAGTGAAATTCCTAAGATTAACAATTATTGCTTTATAAATATTAATGAATAATTTGATGAAATTTAAAAACGTTAATTTATAATAATTTACTTTTTGTAACTAAGCTTCCTCCTAAGCACTGGCAAGGACACACTCTGTGGCGCTCTGGTGAAATGGTCTGTTGGCTTACAGACTGTCACTCGGAGATGAAACCTATTTCGCGAATCCTGCGCGTAGCCGAGTATCGGATTTTCGTCTTAGAAGTAAAGTCCTTCCACTAATCTATAATTATGTCTTTAAATGTGTTAAATATTGTGTGTGTGTGTGTGTATGTATAAAGCTGTGAATTCTCCAACCTGTGCCTCAAGTATCTCAACCCAACCACACCTAGTTACAATCTGGTTGCCCAACCTGCACATTACACTTTTAATTTATCGTAGACAAATATCAAAGAACATTAATATTTGAATATGCTGTTTAATATTAATTAAAAAACAAACGAAATATGAAAATGTTAGGAATATTTAATTAATAATAAATTACCACTACCTAATAAATATACGAATTCAATCATTTTAAAAATATGACTACAAAAACTAATCATAAAAAATGATGTTAACAATGCAAAAAAAAAAAAAAAAAAAAAGAGTTCTAAAGTACAAAGTACTTTAAATTACGCTAAAAAAACCACATTTTTATATGTCTTAAAATTGTTGACTTTAAAAAATATCTCCGTGCATACATTTACATTACGTAAAA
Source organism: Caerostris extrusa (assembly GCA_021605095.1). Classification (NCBI taxonomy): domain Eukaryota; kingdom Metazoa; phylum Arthropoda; class Arachnida; order Araneae; family Araneidae; genus Caerostris; species Caerostris extrusa. The sequence continues at coordinate 34,798 of BPLR01011771.1, read as the reverse complement.
GTACATTTTGATGCATAAGTTTTGACATAAATCCTTACTTTGAATAAAATGTGAACTAAATCTCGCTTAATACCTTTTATTTATGAGTTATTCAGCATCGAAAATCTATTTTTGTAACAGCGTCAATCATTTTTTTTTTCCTTGTATAACATTTTTACAGATTTTCTGAAGAGAATTTTTGGTTAAACTTAGAGTGTAACCTATGAGAAAATCGACATGTAAAATTCTCCGAACAAATTTTTTTTTTTTTAATATTTAATAAATTCACATTTCATAGTTATACTTTCGATATAATTTTTAAAAATGTGCTTAAAAATTTATGAAATCAAACATTTTGTAAAGTTTTTAAAATTAAATAACTATTTTTTTTGGTAAACGTAAATGTTGTACACTTATGTAAAATTCTTATTAAAATTCTTTAAAAAAAAATAATTATTTGTTTCCTTTCTCGACTTTACCGTTACTGAAAAATTTACTTTCTGCTTAAATATTTTACACTTTTTTTTTTTTTTTGCTACTTTTCACATAATTTCAGTTGTTTGATATGAAAACAATTCTAATATCTCATCAAGTAATATGGAATGGATGATCAAAGAAATATTAATTATGTACGAATTGTAAAACTCTTATGTAAATGTAACTTAATTCTAACTTTATGTATCTAAATTTTAAACTTTTATGTAACTAAATTTTAAACTTTTTATGTAAACTCTATGTAAAAGATTTTATAAATGATGGACCTGTGTTATAGAATGGTGTGTATTATATGTACCAAATTCAGTTGGAAATACTGCCAGAAGGAATGTGCTCGCTATATTTACATACATGACAATTTTGATAGTCTGGTAGATAGCAATGTATATCATGGTAAGTTGGCAGGTTTAGATCAATAATGAAATAAGAATAATTGTTTTGCCAACACATACTGATGCCAAAAGAAGAATTTTTTTTCTTTTTTTGCATAAACAAAATACTATTCACTAAAATTTTCCAGCTTTTACATTAAGAACTACAGAATAACAATAAAAAAAAAAAGTTATAATATAATGCACAACTAGACATAAAAAATGTTAAACAAATTTTTTTGTTAAGGTAAATGCTTATATTTACTATGGAATTTTCTCACTTCAGAATGTTGTTTTAGATTTTCGGAAACTATGTATATTGGATTATACATCAGAAAAGTATAAATGTAGCACATCCCATATTACACAGCATGCATTAAGTGATCCGCTACACCACAACGCATTTTCTCACTATGTGACACGGGAATGACTTGGAGATTAAACAATACGCTAAATGCATTGAGAGTTAGGGACTTTCTGGGGCCTGAATGGCCGAGTGGTTAGCGCTCTGGCGCTCCGTACCCAGGTTTCGGGTTCGAATCCCGGCGGTGCCATGGATGTTTGTAGTGGTTCGAATCCACTTTAAACCGTAGGTCCCGGTCCTGATAGGATCGTAGAGCGTTACAGGGGCTTTGTTACTCCGCGTCCGTGGCTTATCTTCAAGTGGCGCGCGCTCCCTGGATAATGCGAAGTGAGTAGCGTCTGTGCAGCGTTTGCCTTAAGGCATCCAAGACCAAGCTGTCTAAATGTTTGCCAGCTGCATTAGAACAAAAAAAGTTAGGGACACTCTTTATTGCATCATTCATTTGGTGCATCGGGCATGCTCATTTTATAATAGATGCACCCATTATTTATGGTAAGGGAACCCCTATTTCATAGTTAAAAGTGGAGTGATTTCAATCTCGTTTATTTTAATAATCGATCCCTCAATGATGTGAGAAAAATTCCCGAACTCGAACGTTAAATATCTCGGTCAATTTTTGAGTATACTGTATAAAGCAGCCTGACCATCGATGCAACACGTTTTATACACGTTGCCATAATCGCCATCGAGTCTCTTCTTTTAAAATTCCTTCGGATTCGAACGATGTGTTTTTTAAATCTGAATTTTTCTAAAAATTTTTATTTCTAATAAACTGAACCATTTTAATGTGTGATATTACAGCCCAAACAGCTAGATTCCAATGTCGTTAAAGACTCTGCTACAAAGGAGTCTTCTGAATTTCCGGAAGCAGTAACTATGAAATTCAGCGTATTCATATTCATTAGCATACTACCTTGCGCGTTTTCATACTGTGTGAAAATGTAATATAACATTTTTATCCCATTTGAGTTAAAATGCATTTAGAGTCAAAATAAAGAATGAAAAGCATTTAAAAAAATCAAAACTAATACATTAGGAGATAAGAAGGGATTAGATGCATAGAACTTATCACATTATTTTTTCCCCTTCAGAACCATTACATTGAAATTGCAGCAAATCTTATTTTGAAAAATAAATGGATGTATTTTTTTTTCACTTGCTTTTTTGGATAAATTGTGGAAACATTTGAAAAATAAGAACAGTAGAAAAGGATTTTGTTGAATACCATAAATTGCATGAGAAAGTCTAATCAGATCAAGTGGCAAAAGAGGTGCTTTTTTTTTTTTATAGCACAAAATAAACTGTTGAAATAAATATGCGGTTTGAAAATTGTATTAAATAATGCATTTCCTGTTTTAGTGTGGAATATGTTTTTAATGGCAGACAAATAGGATTGTTTAGATCCATCGCTACTTCATAAAGTTTTAAATCTTTCGAACCTTTTAAAACAATGAGAAAACTCATAAGACATTTATAGCATTATAACTACTGCCATACCTAAATTTTATTTGCATCTACAGAATAACAAAACAAGAATCACTTGTGATTTTATCTACCACTATGAATTTAAAGGTTTTCTTTTTTCAATTCCTACTATTAGTTAAGAAGAGTGTGAACTAATATATATATATCTTGTTCAAATTTTCAATCGTTAACTAAATACTTTTTTATTCATCCACTCGAGTTCAAATACATTTTCTGAACTTGTAGTGGATGACACTTGATGTTAATACAGTTTTTTCAATTATTAATTCATTAATTAAATTTAATTAATAGTCTGATAATTTAATTAATAGTAATTAATAATTTAGTCTGATAAATCTACTATGCCTATGAAAAACCTATGATGATCATAGTGAGAAACTGAGGTTGTCATAGTGAGAAACATCACTAACTTTAGTACTTGTATTAAAGAATACGAGTGCATCAACAGTAATTCCTAAAATGTGTTACCCTGTAATAAAGCAACTTGTTCATGAAGCTTTAATTTCGAATGCTGAATTTAATTTATTCTTTTCTATGTTAAAACTTTTCTGTTCACCGGATGAGATCTCTATGAGTTTGAGCTAGTACATAAATAAGACATCTAATCGATGAAGTAATTTTTAATAAATATACAATGGTTTAACAAACAACCTGGCCCTCTGTGCCACAGGTTTCGGGTTCGAATCCTGGCAGTGTCATGAATATTTGTATTGGTTCGGAATCCACTTTAAACCTAGGTCCATGCTCAACAAGAAATACCATGTCCATTCCGCAGAGGAGCATAATAAATCTGTAAGTCGGAATATTAAGATCGAAGAGAGTAAGAAGATATGAACCTTTAAGATACCATCCATGATGGTGTTCATTCATAATTTAGGTGGCACAATATAGTAGGGCTCCTGTGGTGCTTTTTTATAACGCTGAATCTACTACATTGTGCCGATCTAGTAGCAATTGACTTAGGTCAAACAATAACATTTACCAGTGAGCCTGTACAGTTACGTTATCTTATTTGCTGTCATGGAATTGCACTTTTTCCTTTTTCATTGAAACATGTTTTAATATACCATTTTATGCTCTATATTTGTACATAGAAAGAAGTTTAAATTCAGCTGTATTATATATCTTATGATAAATTATCTGTCAATTATTATGAAGGGAAAGATTTACATCTATCTGCTAAAGATTTAATAGCAGTAGAAATGAAATCCATGTGAGGTTTCCTACTGTTGGCTGTATTTCAAAGATTCGATAAATTCACTTTCATCAATATTTTTTATTCTATTGCTGTAATTTCAGTTCTGATAATGTTTTGTTTCAATCTCTTAATACAAAAATATCATAGGGCGATTAGCAGAAGAATGTTATTGAAATCCATTGCCATAGAATTAAACTAGGGCCATGAGTAATAGACACGTTGAATTCTGAACTGAAAGGAGTTAGAACTAAGAAAATTCAATTCAGAATTTTAGAAACAGGTTAAACGGTATTCATGTTTACGTCAGAGATGGACGAAATAAATCTGTAGGCTGGAAAGTCTTTGAAAAGGAAAGCTTTGAATTTTGAAGTCTTCAGGTGGTACTCTTTTGAAAGCATTATTTCCAAATTATTGTAGTATCAAAGTAAATTTAGGATAACTGCCGCATCAGTAATGAAGGGCCTTTAATAAACCTTTAGCGTTAAAAACACATCTTAGTATAGGACGGTGTGAAAGCGTGGAAGGGAAAATATCCGGTTTAACGACGGAATCGATTACTTGTGAAGAGCGTCTGATAGACCCTGCGCAAAACTGCTTTGAAACGAAAAGTATAATAGTTACTGTGCATTTTCATTTTTTACTTTTAGTAAGGTGTTATCTAAAATTTTATTAAAAAATAAAATTATTTCTAATTGCAATTAAAATACCATTTAAATGACATTTCCTTCCCTATGATGCTGCTCTTTTTTAAAATCTATTCGACTTGGTAGTTTGCCAATTTTCCACTGTATCGGTGATCGGACAGTGGAGATATTTAAAATGGTAGAAATATACCTTTGAAATAGTTTTGCCATTCTAACTGTATTATTTCTTCGATATGTAAAAAGTGAAATAGAAAGAATTTATACTTAAGTAAACAAAGCAATTCGAATAAATTTTTTGCTTCCAAATGAGCAGGATCAGTTTATTTTTTATTATGATATTATCTATTATGCTAATTACTTTTCATCAATTTTATTTAATTTTGCAGTCCGAAAACATTAATCTAAATACTCAAGCAGTGCAGTTTTGATTTCTGAATTGAAGCAAAATATGGTAAACATTTTTGAATTCTAATACTTGTATGAAGTATTTTATCGAGAACAGCAAAACTGGAACATTTTCATTACCTTTACAACTTCGCGTTTGCACAGAACCAAAAAATGCAAAAGCTAATAACCAATTTCGGGAAATCACCCGTCGAAGCCATTTTAATTCATCAGGACGCTATTAAACGATAATTATCTTAAAAATGAGATTTTTACACAAGTTTGTTTCGATGTTATTATCTCTCTGATATTTTAAGGGCGATAATCAATACTCATAGATAATAGATATGCACAGATAAAAACTGTAGCAACAATAACATTACATACTATTTGTGTTCTGCAATGTAAAAATGCATGTGTAAAGGTAAATGTCTTGTGAAAGAGCATTTCCTGTAAATATATAAGCAATTGACAAATAAAAAAAAAAAAAAATAATAATTTTGAACATTATGTTAAAACCGTATATAAAATCTTAAAAATCTACATGTCTAAAATTATCCATTACAAAATAAGACTATTTTTATTTATGATATAAAAAAAATGTCGAATATTCTAAGAATATTTATCTGCAAAAAACTTTTTTTAATATCTTAGCGGCGTAAACTAAAAACGTAATTCACGTCTCAGCTAAAGATCAATATTGGCTATAGTCTCTTTAAACTGTCAATCAACCATTATTGAAATTTGCCCTGCCATTCAAGGAGACACAAAAATGTCCTACTTTGAATATTTTCTTTTCAGTTTTGTTGATCTAAAATAACAAAGAATGTATATGAGTCATTCGAGAATGCTTTAAAAAAATTCTCAATCATGGCCTTCGTATACAACTAAAAAGATAAAAGTCAATAAATTCTTCACGAAATTTAATTAGATCAAAAAACCAATTAAATTATGTCAAATAAAAGATATCCCGATTGAAAGAAGTTATAAAACTATGAAATGATTTCATAAAGAATATGTTTGCAAAAGAGAAAGTAGAAAGAAAATAAAAGTAGAAATTAGAAGATGAAATTACAGTAATAAAAATCATGACATAAAGTTACGAAAAAAAAATTAATACATAAAGAAATTATAGTTGAAAGATTTAATGAAACTATGCGTTTATTTCATAAAGAAATCATAATTGAAAGAAGAATGAAAAAGTCAGAATTGAAGAAAAAAAGATAAAGAATGAAAAATAAAATAAAAAAATAAAAAATGGAATTAAAGAAAGACATTATAAAATTATAAATTGAGTTCATAAAGTAATTATAAAACTATAAATTGAGTTCATAAAGAAATTATAAAACTATAAGTTGAATTCATAAAGAAATCATAGTTGGAAAAAAAAAGAAGAAATTTAATAAAGATTAAGCATGAAATAAAAATCACGATGGAAAAAGATACAGAACAATAAATTGATTACATAAAGTAATCTTGGTTGAAAGGAATTTTGAAACTATGAGATGATTTTATAAAAAAATCATTATTGAAAGAAGAAAGAAAAAAATTATGACTGAAAATGAAAATAAAAAAAATTTTTTTTTAAGTATTTAAGTGCTAAAAATTAGGATTAAAAAAGGAAAGAAAATTAAAAAAATTAAGGAGCAAAAAACATGTTTGAAAAAATAAAGAAAAATTAAAAAAGATATCAAGAATTAAAAATCACGATTGAAAAGAAAGAAAAGAAAAAAAAAGAACAAACTAAAAGGCAAAAAACATTATAATTGAAAAATAAGAAAAGAATTTTTTTTTTATTTCTATCAATAACAAAAAATAATAATAATAATAATAATAATTAAGAAGTAAATAAGAACTGATTGAAAAAGAAAAGAAATTACTAAGTAAAAATCATGATTGAAGAACAAAGAAAATAAAATAAGAAATTAATAAATCAAAATACCGATTGAAAATGAAAGAAAAAAAATTAAAAAAAAAAAATAAACTTAAGGGTAAAAATTATGATTGAAAAAGAAAAGTAAAGAAGAAATTATTATGTAAAAATCATGATTAAAAAATAAAGAGAAATTAAAAATAATTGAGAAGTAAAAATCACAATTGAAAAAAGATTAAAGAAAAGAAATTATAAGGTAAAAAAAAAAAAAATTAAGTTTATTTATTTATAATTATTATTGAAATTTTTCTAAAAGGAATTTTTTAATTTCTTTCAATAATAAAAAAAAAGTCAGGATTGCAAAAAGAAAGAAAAGATGAAATTAGGAAAAAAAAAAGAACTAAAAATCCTGATTGAAAGCAGTTAATAGCTTCTTTAACCAGGGGCTCTTTTTCTTAGTTTAGGAGGTTCGCGGGCGAGATCAGAAAAAAAAAAAAATATAATCATCCTTATTTTCATTGAATTTTAATTAAATCTATTTTTTTCTAATTTGTAAAATTAAAATCTAAAACTTCTCTAAATATAGAAGATAACTATACAAATTTCTCTAATAATTAAAATAGTTTTCTAAATCTATTTCTATTTCTTTTTCTTCTTAAAAATCTAATCTTAATTAAGATCTTAATCCTGGTGGCCAAGTGGCTAACGCTCTGGCCTTTGGTATCCCAGGCTTCAGGTTCGAATTCTGGCGGTGGCATGGATGTTTGTGAGTGGTTCGGAATCCACGTTAAACTGTAGGTCCTGGTCTGTTTAGCCTCAATTGTGCACAAGATGACCGTAGAGCGACAAACCAAATCTTAAAAATCTAAAATTTATGCAATAAATTATAATATTATTTGAATCTATAATTATTAATAGAAATAATTTATTGTTTTCAATTGCGTAGCTATATCATTTCTATATCAAATAACAGCAATATTTGCATTAGCAATGTCCTTAATAATAAATTTGAAATGAATTTTTTTCTGCGTAATGTATTTTGTTAATTTTACTGTATCTAGAAAAAAACCCCATATGTGTTATTTTTTTATATATTACATTATTAGAGTTATTATATTATTATTACGAGACATTATTTTATTGATTAAAAAGTATTATTCTTAAAATAATATTTTTAATCCATAAAATATTTTAAGAATAATATTTTTTAATCAATAAAATAATGTACAGTAGGAAAAAGCAATTTTATTATCTAATCTCATTGTTTTTAGTATTGATTTACTTTAATTTTATTTTACTGATTATAAATACCGTTCTAGAAAACGTGTCTGTTACAATTATTTTATTGGGAAAACGGGATCTTGACCATAATCTTACTGGCCAAAGTAAATTTGCGCCCAACTTATGGCCATTGGTAAGGCTCACAGCTAGCATGTTGGATGGCTGAGGTTTGAATCCATTATCGTTGTAATTACAGCTTAGAATCAAGCCCCACATTCTACCCCCTGTAAATGTAGGACAATTACATCTAAAAGATCTCCAAAAAGGCATTGTCCTTCTCTCATCACCCGTCGGGGTTTGGGTCTGTTCGTGATATACATAAATGGGACACGAGACATACCGATGTACCACAAAAGAAAAGGAAGTCTTTGGAACCAGAAAGATTCAAAACCTTTGCTATATCTATTATTAAAAAATTGACAAAAACTTTTAATGTGTAAGACATTTAGATATACTTTTACAAAAAGCTGAGATCATTTAATGTATTCCAAAAAATTTTTTTTTTACCAATATCAGGCACTTAATCAGTATTATCCAATGTAGACTATGAAAGACCTGCTATGGTTTACCCACTGGAAGGAAGGACGATGTTTTCTAAGATTCTGCTCCCAATATGTTGTCTTACTAGAGAACAACAAGGAAAATTCAGAGCATATAATCTTAGTGTCGATGCGAGATTATTTCTGATTCTCACCATCGAATGTATCTGTTTTTCAAAGCAGTGATGTTAGAATATGCTGCCACATGACTCGCACCATATGCTCATAGGTTGCTGAACATTTCCACAAGACCCATAAGTAAAACGGTTTGATAGATTACTTTACATTATTTTTTTATTCTTTACAATTACTCTTTATATTTTTATTCTTTTACAAAAAGCCCTTTTGAAAACCGAAACTCGCCTCGATTTTATTATTTTTTTTGTGTATCGATGGACCACATATTATTTATTCCAAGACGACAGATAAAGAAAGAAAATTGCCTTACTTGTGGACTTTTAAGGGTACTTATTAATGTAATAATTTATTAATTAGTAATAATAAAAGGCATTTTAAGGTACTTTTAAGGGTTTAACTGGTATTCGTGAGGCAGAATGGGGCAAAATTTGGACTGTTTGAATCTTTCTGGTTCCAAAGACTTCCTTTTCTTTTGTGGTACATCGGTATGTCTCGTGTCCCATTTATGTATATCACGAACAGACCCAAACCCCGACGGGTGATGAGAGAAGGACAATGCCTTTTGGAGATCTTTTAGATGTAATTGTCCTACATTTGCAGGGTAGAATGTGGGGCTTGATTCTAAGCTGTAATTAAAATTTGGACCCCCCCCAGGTAGCCTGACTATCGATTCGATGCATTTTGGTTTAAACTGCCACAATCGCCGTCCAGTGTCCGATTTTTACAAGCAGTGACTGTAACGAGACGCCTGTAACGGATTGAAGCCTGGGTCCTTCTAAACCGAACCACTGAGTAACTGAACTGAACTGGACATTAGACAGTGCTGAGTTTAAAAACTTTCACAAAATTAGATATTTAATAAAAACCTTTTTAATATAAAAAAATTATTTTTCACACGGTAACTCTACAACAAGTATACATACAATATGGATCTTACAAATTAAAACTACAATATTTATTACTGATTAGAAAAAAATTCCATTTATTTAATTTCTTCAGAGACATTTTAAAATGTATTAGCTTATATTGAATCTTTAAAGTGCTATAGAAATGTTTCTCTTCCCTCTTTGGGGGTAGAAAGAAGCATTTTCAAGAATATTTTTTCGATATTAAGTTCTAAGAATAGAAATTATTACTAAAGTTTTACAGAAGCGTTTAAAGAGAATGGACAATGTGTTGATAACTGTTTTTAGATACTTATTATGGATTTTTCAAATGATTTCATTAATTAAATGGAGAGCTTATAAGCACTTGTTTTAACTATTATGCCCTTATGTATCGGTGATTTTTTTTCTCCTTCTCGTTAATTGAATTGAGTGAATGCATGAAAATAATCAATCATTAAAAGTGCTCACGCAAGTAAATAATTTTAATGAATTAATTATCACTTTTCTATATTACAAGATTAGCAAACATAATAAATTTTCCAACAATATTTCTTAAATTATTTCTGGAAATTTTTGCGAATTTCTAATAAACAAATGCTTTTCACATACATCTAAGAAAAATTGTTTTTATATAAATGTATCGATTTTTAAATATTTGTATAGTAATATATGTATCGATATTTTGAAAAATATTAATTATATTTTCAAAACTCAAGCATATCAATGGTTAAGCAAAGATGTGCTTAAACTTTTATAGCAGTTTTATTTGATATATTTTCAATGCTCTTATTTAAAAAAAAAAATTAAATTCGTAGAAAATAAAAGAAGAAAATAATTCTTTAATAAATTATTTTTTTTTTCTTAAACTCTCAAATAAATATTTTTTTCGAATATATCCTTTTTTCTATGGTTTAGTGGTTTAGTTTCTCCACTTTGTCATTCCTGTGTGCGGATCATTTGTTTCTGCTGAGTACGTATTGAAAATAATTCTTTATAACAAGCATTGTTATAAAGTTTCTGGATTTTCCAACGAGGCTTTATAGCAACAACGCTTTATTTATTTATTTTTTATGAACTCCGAATAAGTTATGAGAAAAAGGAATAATTTAGTAGGGGCTTTTCTGGAGAATGATTTTTTCCCCTTCTTGAAATGAAAACCTTGTAAACCAATTTTTCTGACCTCATGAAATCTGTTTCTAAGAAAAGAGCACTGCAGGAGTTTTCGGCTCATTTGGTGTAATATTTCTCCGACCCTTTTCTGTTGAGAAAATGAAATGATTTTTATCAAGAAAGTAAAAATTTTTCTAAATATGTTAAAGTACTTTTTTTTTTTTTTTGTGCAACGGATTTTTTTTTTTCTTTTTGTGTGTGTGTACATTTTTTCCCCTGCAACAGAACGCCACCAGTGGATTCGGACATGAACCACTGGGCAACGAGTTGAGCACTCTTGCTCAACTATTATATTGTTGAGCACTCTTGCTCAACTATTATATTGTTGAGACTCCTCTCAACATTATAATAGTTTCTTTAGCACCGTTTTTATTTGTCTCTTATTTATTTATTTTGAACTATGCATATCGATTAATTTTGAAGTATTTTTGCATTAAATTAATAATTTAAATACAAAATATTACATTTTGTTAATTAATTATTATAGAACAATAAAAATCTGAAAGCCGTTTTATGGATCTAATTTTATCATGTGAACATGATTTATAACTTGTTTTTACTAGCAAATTGAAACGTATATTGTCAAGCGATAATTTAATTAATTCTTATAAATATCATAATATTTCACAAAATAACTCAATACCTAATATTTCGCAAAATACCTTAATATTTCACTCTTTTCAACAATATAATGTTTCACAAATTAACTTCATAAATGCCTTAATATTTCACGAATTCTCATGAATATCATAATGTTTCATAAATTAACTCTTATAAATACTACAATATTTCACAATTAATTCTTATAAATACTACAATATTTCCCAATTAATTCTTATAAATACTACACTATTTCACAAATTAACTCTTATAAATACTGTATTTCACAACTAACTCTCATCAATAACATAAAACTTAACTGTTATAAATACTATAATATTTTATAAATTAATTCATAAATACTATTATATTTCGCAGTTAACTCTCAGAAATATCATATTTTACAAAATAACTCATTATCATAATATTTCACAAATTAATTGTCATAAATACTATATTTCACAATTAACTCTCATAAATATTATAATGTTTAATAAAATAACTCAATGCAATAATATTTCACGAATTCTCATAAATATCATAATATTTCACGAATTCTCATAAATATCGTATTTCATTTATTAACTTTCACAAAAAAACAGGGTTTTTTTTTCCCTGTTCCTTACGCCTACGCGTAAGTAATAAATTAAGTGTACTTTTTACAAAAATAAAAATAAATAATCAGAAAGCTAACAAACAATGAGATTTATTCTAAATATAAAGAAATTATCTTCATTTATTTACGGATAGCTTAAGCTGATTTGTTTTAAAAATACGCTAACTATTCTCAATTCTCGATAGAAGTGGGACCAAATATCTCCAAGGAACATTTGCGTTCAATAATAAACATAATCGCAATAGATTACATTTACTTACAATTATTGTATATAACATACATTAGTTACACGAAATCCATTAGAAACATTATTTAAAATAATCTTAAATTTAATTTAGAAAGTATCTGACAGGAAATCGAACAACAATGCTCTTCGCAGGAAATAAGTGATCAGTTCAAAACAATATGCCATTAAGTGGGTGGAATAATTCTATTTTAGAATCCTGTTTAGTTATTTGGCCCTGTTTATTGCAAAATAATATGGTATCAATTAACTTTGACTTCCCAAAAAAACGTTTTTCTTTCAAGCAATTTGACAAACTATCATTTACTTAAATCTGTAAAGCTTATTACAAGTAAAAGTAAGGTAATAAATAAATGTATAAATTCATTGTAAGTGGATTTTTTAATTAAAAATTAATACTCTTCATAAACAAAGTATTATTAAAAAGGTCATTTTATTAAAGTTTGCAAAGGCGTAAGTTTTGTTAGATAATAAGCGCATAGTTAAAAAAACCAGCAATACGATATACACTGGTTTCCAGTAATTAAGGAAAATTAGGAAACATTTTGTGATATTTCTATTCATTGTAGTTTAAGGAAATTTGGTAAACATTTATCAGATAGTGTTTCACAAATTAGGACCAAAAGCAAAATAACAGGATTATTTTCTCTTTCGAAAATACACAAAATAGAATTATATTTAAAAAGAAATATATGAAAAAAGTATAGAAATATATTTAAAAAAAGTATATTTTTTTTAATGTGACATCGCCTTCAATATGGATTTAGATCTACCTGTACCTGTTATACAGATATGACAGCGATGTTCCAGGCTCAAAATGATGGTGTTATATTTATTCAATTAGCAGCAAAACCCATTGCTGTGTCAATGTAGTTCGAAGATCATAAAAGATTCAGGTGATAGGTTTGTGCAACAATATGTGTCGCTAGAGCATCCCACACATGCTCAATCATGTTCAAATTCCCAGATTAAGCTGGCCAATCCATACGCATAATAGTCTTTTCATAAAAGTTAATAATAGTCACGCATAATAGTCTCTTCACTAACAGAGCTTGTTGAAGATAGCTGGAGATTCTTTATTCGTCTTGTAGAATAAAAAAAAATCTCCCATTGCACCTGCATAAGGACAAACAATGTGATCAAGAATGCCCTCTCTATGTAAATGAGCAATAACGATGCTTCTTCGGCCAACACAGTGGTGAGTGCGGCCATCTAAAGGGATATTAACCTACGTACATACATTGGATCCACCCAATTTATTTATTTCGCGCGTATGGCTCTCGCCATAGGTATACAGATGGTATCATGGCAAGTTAGGCCAAAATTCTTATTAAATCAATTTGTAAACAAAAGTTGGACTTACTTGGAAAGAATTTAGCTCTCCATTGATTTGAATTTGTTTCCATTTCTACAAAATTTTGTTAATAATAATCAAAAATTATAAATATAAAATAAAAATTATAAATATAAAATAAAAATAATAAATATAAAATAAAAATTATAAATATAAAATAAAAATAATAAATATAAAAATAAAATAATAAATTTTGTCACAATATTTAGTTTTAATTTCTCATTAATATAGATTTCATTATAAAGTATCTCTAAGAAATTCCACATGTACAAAAAAATGAATATTTCATATATAAATATCCGCTTATTTTATTTTGGAAGATTTTAACAGTTAAAAGTTTTGAATGTATCTTAATGATTTTAAGCCAATAATTTTAAATCCACAATAATTTTGAGAGAAGAAAGTCCAATTCTTAAAAATTTTGATCGCAGATTGTTTCATTCTTTATAATTTTGTGAGTATAATCTGGAATAGATGTATATTCCTTATTATAAGATAATTATTATGACAAGTTTCATAATTTAGAACGTATCTTTAACTCTGTTAAAAATTTTAGTGCATATATATCAAATGCATCAAATGGAATATTTTAAAGAAATTCGTGGAATATTTAAAGAAATAGATAAAAATGGATAAAAAGTTTATTTTTTTTTTAAAAATTATTTCAAAATATGAAGCATAGTTATTAAAAAAACAATTTGGGAAAATCTGCTTTGGAAAAACAATTAAGAATAATTTTAAAAAATACAAATTAAACTGTGTTAGAGATTTAAAATTAAAGATTTACTTACGATTCAGTTTAATAGAAATGAAATTGATAAGCTGAATATCTAATCTTAAAATATCAACAATTATATTTTTTCAATTTAAAAATCTCTTCCATGGAAATAATTTATATTTATTCAGCTAGCATATAAAAAGTAAATTTTATGATATAAAAATCTTTAGATTTTTTTATTTATTTTATTCTTTTATAAAATATAATCATTTTAAATAAAAAGGAACTTATTAATGAACTTTTCTTTCTTTCTTCCTCATTTGACTTTTATTAAGTTCATTTAAAACGCCAACGCTAAGTAGAAAATATTTTTTTTAAAAAATAAATAAAATAGAATGCACTTATGTAGAAATAAAAGAAAAAACGAAATATTCCTTTTGCAACTTTTGATTGGTCGCCTTTCAAAGTCTCGCGCATGTGCGCGCTTATGTTTAAGAACGCAAACGATTTTGCTACTGAGTTGAGACTTGTACTCCACACAAAATTCGGGAACGAAGAAGCAGAGATTAGATTTGCTGCTGCCTCATCTCTTCTAAACGCAGACGACAAAAAACGAATATTCGTCTTTTCTTATTGAAGATTTTGGTAAGTTGGAAAAAGTTTATCCTTAAAGAATAAAAATTTTGTTCTTAATATAAAAAATATGAATAATATAAATACAAACAAAACAAAAACAAAATTCTTATAATTAAAAATCATAAAATATCTTGTCGAGAAACGTTTTCATGACTACAAATGTGAAGTAACGAATAATTTATACTATTTAAACAATACTATTTTTTAAATTGTTTTTATTTATATTTTAAAGAAAATTTAATATATCATAGCATTATTAATCATAATTAATTACAGATATAAATAAGAAAGAAGAAAGAGTTTTTAAAAATATAATATTTTATATCATTTTACATTTTCTTGAAATATTGGAAATATTTTCTGTATTATTTTTAATTTTTAGTCACGTGATATACCATTATTTTTATTGTAAAACTGCTAATACATGTTTATAATTTAAGTTAAAAAAAATAATAATATAAAGAGGTAGCAATGAAATATTGAAGAATTCAAAGATCATTTTCAGATTTTATTAATTTTTTTTTTGTATAACACGTTTTATAGATAGAAATATAATGTAAATTATAAAAAATTCGTCTTTTCCGTTCCATTGATATTTTTAAATGCATGTAATTAATTTAGTTATTTAGAAATTATCAGTTATTGAATTAATTTAATTTAAATTATCAAATATAAAATACTATTTCAGTACTAGTTGAATTTGAGAATTTTGGCAGTTATTTTAATTTTTTTGAAAATTAAAATATCACACAAAAATTAAGCAATCATTTCATTTCAATAAATTAAAAATTAAGTTTTCTTTCAATGATTTCCGATGGTTCACAAAAATATAATAAATTTGAAATCGTTGTATCGTCAAATTGCTTTAATTATTTAATTCTTACCAAATTGTAAAGTGACTTTAAAATTTAATTAATTATATAATGGTATATTTATAATAAATATAGATATTAATCTATATTTATTACAAATATAGATATATTTTATTTATTATTTTTTTAATATAACACGTTTTATAGATAGAAATATAATGTAAATTATAAAAAACTCGTCTTTTCCGTCTTTGAGTAAATTCCGACCTCAGTTTTTAACGTTTTAATTAATTTAATGGATTTTGTAAATAAGCTATGAGTTAATTAAAAGAAAAAAGAAAAAAAAATTTTTTTATTTCCTTTCAATGTGTATTCATAAATACATAGTAGAGCCGTATTAATTATTGCAAAAAATGTAAATCGCCATTCATATTTTACAGTAATGAGTAACAATCATTAAATTATTAAGCATTCATTTCGAAAAAAATTTTCAACAATATAATAATAAATATAGATATTAATCTATATTTATTACAAATATATAATTTCCCAATGACATATTTCTTTGATATTTGAGTAAAATTATTCATTTTTTTGTAATATTAAAAAAAAACAAAAACTTTTAAATAAAAATAAATTACCTTTCTACATTTCATTTAAATATTTTATTTTGTTTTTAAGTTTAATATTTGGTTCAGTTTTAATTAATGGTTAATAATTAAATTATTAATTATTAATTGATTAATAATTAATTTTTTAATTTGGTTTTAATTGGGCTTTGAGTAAATTCCGACCTCAGGTTTTAACGTTTTAATTAATTTAATGGATTTTGTAAATTAGCTATGAGTTAATTAAAAGAAAGAAAAAAAAGCATTTTCATTTCATTTCAATGTGTATTCATAAATACATAGTAGTGCCGTATTAATTATTGCAAGAAATGTAAATCGTCATTCATATTTTACAGTAATGAGTAACAATCATTATATTATTAAACATTCATTCCGAACAAAATCTTCAACAATTGCAGAATCTGTTTCAAGTGCCAGGAAAGGACAGATAAAAAAAAAATCTAAATAATTAAATTGTTCTAGCAAACAATTTTCAATACTATTCTTAATTCGCTCATTATCAGAACAAATGCAGCATAAAATTATAATGATATTTTCACTACGCTATTGTCAAACATATTTATTAGAAATAAATAAATATGGTATAAAGAAGGAATAGTTAGTATTTAAAAATCATAATCCTAAGAATATGTTAAATTTAGACTTTCTGTACCCACATATAACATTTGTAAATACATACACTGAGTGGAATGGAATATTGTGCATGGATTAGTGTTTCCGGATTCAGGGTATTTACCATTAGAATTCTGCATTATTCAGGTAAACCATGGTTACATCGCACCCACATTCCTTTTCCTCCCTACCCGGCAATTTTAAACGAACATCCTTCAGAGATGGCATTTAGAATTCTCACTTTCTACCACTGGAAACCTACAGCTTTATCGTGCCTATCCTCGACATAAATCCTGAAGGTTCCTGTTTGGCTTCGTTGGCCGAATTTCGAACTGAACAATTCTATTCGGAACGCTCTATACCAGGCCACTTTTCCCTCATTTACAGGCTGTTAATCCATGAAAATTGAATCCACAGTTTATTAATTTGTACGTAAAATTGAATGCATACTTACAGTTTGTCAATTTACAAATAATATAATAACTCGTGAAAAAAAATCTTTTATCAATCCTATCGCAGGAGTTTCTAATGTAGGAAAAATTGAGATTCTATCATATCCTTTGTATGATCCCCATACATCTATTCTTCATTTATGGTGGTCACATAAATTTTAGGAGACGATTAAAAAAAAATGATCTGCTATTCGTGTGGGGTGATTAAAACATGACAGCGCGATGAACTGTAGTGTTACTATTAAAGCCACTATGAAGATCTGCAATACAGCTTTTTAATGAAGTTCTTCATAATATTTGCAATGAGCCATGGGACCACAAATTGTATCTCGAGTCATCTTATATCTGATGTGGATTATTGGAAATGAAGGCAGTTCGCGATAGTGAAGATCAAGTTGCGATTGGCAATCATCATCGACGAACAATTCTGGCGCATATCCTCCATGTCACTGTCCTCCATTGATATGTTAACGTTACTAAAGTAACTGCCTGATCCATCATCCAATACATTCAAATCTATCATTCCATTTTGACAAGTCTGTATGTTTTCCGTTTCTTACAATGAATTCAATTGTGCTTTAATTATTCATGATCGTAATAGAATTATTATTACTACATGTTGAGATTTCAAGATACAAGAAAATTTATTTTCTATCCTACATTTTTTAGTTTTGAAATCCCTTAGTCGTTTATAATTTTATTTTTCTATGAGACAAAGCTTATTAAATAATGCAATTGATTATTGATACAATGATAGGAATCAGCTTTATACTGTCCTTTTTATATCTTTCAAATATTTCAATTTCGGTTTTTCTTGTTTGTTTTTTAATTTGTAAGCGGCTTATTTTCAAGCATTTGTCTATTTCTTGATTGGCAGATTTTTAGTCTATATAATAATTTTTTTCTGTTGCAATTTCTTTTTAACAAAAGTATAGGCAACAACAAATTTTATTTTTTTCTTTCCCGATAAAATACTCAATAACTTTTATTTATTAATAGTTATTTGTATAGCATCATATTTCATTTTCATTACGTGATCATATCACCTCAATTAAAATTTCTGTTTAATTGAGCTACGAATAATAAATGTTGGATGTGAACGCAGCAATAAATTCATTACTTGAATAACAACGGGCTGTTTGCTTCCCACATAAGATAACGTAACTAGCCAATCTGATAACAACTTTACGTTACACATTAAATTTTGCCATCTTAATTTGGAATGTCACACTTTAGACTTGGCAAATAGAAATCAAAACTACATGCGTGTTGATTTGTGCAAATATTTATACTGCATTTTTTTTTTTAAAAATAATCCCCAGGAAATAAATTCCCTTCTTTTTTCTTACAGTGAAATATAAAAAACCAAAATGAAATAATTCACAGTTTCAAAGATTTCATCACCGAAGATTTGAAAGCTTACCTTGTATTTGAATAGTATAATAGAATCATATTTCAAACAATTTTCTTTTCAATTAAATATAAATCGTATATACATAGTCACAACACTTAATACAATTCAATGCTGAATTTAATGTTTCACAGAACTTTTCGTGTTCCATTCTATTAAAATATGCTACGTGCGAATAATTTGCCCCTATGCAATCATTTCGTTTGGCGATACTGAATAAAATAATCATATGAAATGTTTGTTTAAAAACAGCGTGGGATGGTGGAAAATTTCATGAAATCTATTATCGACTCAAGGGAAATTCGTTTTAAAAAGGTTCAATTATTTTTCTGAATATTCATATATTTAATAAGCCACAATTCTTGTATTTTATTTGCAGCCAACCAAAACTTTACTTTTTCAGCTCCTGCATTACATGCATATTAAATTCTCTGTTTTAGTGTTCTACCAGTTTTCAAATCAAAACGTAGTATTCAATATAAATTATTTAATAATTTTTATTGAATACTATGTTTTTATTTAGTATAATGATTTTTGAGAAAGATTCTCTTAAATATTTTTATTTTGTTTTATATTATTACTTATATTTTTGTTTCATTTAAAAGATAGGGTATAAAGTTTTAATTAGCAATAGCTTAATAGTATGAGATATTACCATAACATCATTGTCATAATTTTTTTAAAAAAGCGTCGTTTTATACAAAAAAATATATATTTAAAACATGACTTTAGACAGTGACTTAATTTTTTTTTTCGCACAATGTTCATGTTATAACAATTGAATCAATTTACAGTACATATTGCACATATGCTGAAAAGGTTTGTGTAAGATTTTATTTATTAAAAAGAAAAGAGGCGAAAATTTATTTTTTATAAGAATTGGAAAATATTTTTTGTGAATTAATATTTAAATGATCAATTTTCAGCCAGATGCAAGAAGGCTCAGTTTCGAATCCACTAGCGGTGTGGGTTGCAGTTACTGTTTTTAAAAAAGAGAAGATTCGATTGTAGTTGCGACAATTTGTGTAAAATGTCTCACATCTGATGGCTGTTTTCTGGCTTTTCTCTCACGACACTCGAATATGGACATGCTTCCCACCATGAGTATTAAAAAAAGACTTTTACGTGTAACCGCCTCGCATTTCAGTGTCTTATAGTAGAAGACCCGAAAATTTCCCATCAGACATCCTGATTGTCGATGCGAGGTGTTTTACACATGATGTCACAATCGCCGCAGAGTCTTCTTTTTTTTTTTTTTCTGAAAGTATTAACTGCAACAGATGCCGCCACTCAACTTCGCGGGTTATCACGAGTTACGTGTGCACCGGTTTTATTATTTCTTCATTGACGCAACAGCCCCAATGTGGACCAAGGCCATCTGCCCATTGGCAGATTTTGAAACAGGGATTGATTTCATGATTTCTTTACATGGTAGGATTGTAAGCTCCTACGCCCACACATTAGACCGGGGCCTACTGTTTAAATTGGATTCCGAACCATTACTCGTTCATGGCACACCTCCGGCTCTCGAACCAGAAACCTATGGCACCGAGTACCAGAGCGCTAGTTAAATGGCCATCAGGCCCCTGAGTTTGCTATTAAAATTGCAACTAATACATTATATAATTTAAAAACTATAAGTGAAGATCTGAGATGTTTCAAATCTACAGGTGCAAGTTTTGGGATATTAATTAGAATATTAAAATATACAACAAGAAAAATATTTTCAAGTTAACTCTGATGAAATAACGGAGCAAAAGAAGGAAAAAAAAAGCTGATGAGAAAATCACAGCAACGTTTTCATTCAGTTTCCTCATCTAATAAAAATTAAGATATTGATACTGAATTACTTATATTAAGATTAACTTTGAAAGAATAGAATCGTGAAGGAGTGTAGCCTATATAACCTCCTTAATTAGTGTTCAAAGAAATAATTCAAGTTGTTTTAATATTAGTGTATCTTTTTTTCGCATGAATAGGCTTATTAGCTTATTAAAAAGTTTCATACAAATTAGCTCCTATACTTAAAGGATCGCATCGTCATGTTTGATTCTCTTTAAAATAACAGTAGTGGCGTTGTTATTATTAGATAACAAGTATATTTACGGTTCTAATATTATAAAATGTTATCGTTTTTAAAAATCTCGAAAGAGGTGCTACTAAAACTAAATTTCATATTTATATCTTCGAGAAGAAGCTCTCAAACAAACGCATTTAGGTTTCAATTCATTAATAACGATTGCTTCCTATTATATTAAGTTTATTTATTATAAAAATGTATGTGAAAGATAGTTACGGGGAACAGATAATAAAAAACTACTTATTTTCAAAGAACTTTCAAAACACAGTCATCATTTCTTGAAATGATAACATATAGCTTGAATAAATAAGGGTGATTATAGTAATATTTGTTTGAGCTTAATAAAATAAAATTTTAATTAAATGTCAATTATTAAATGAAAATTATTATTTACAGAAATATATTGAATCGCATTCTTTCAATTTTCATTAATTCTTTTTAATATTTTAAAAATCATCCATTTTTAAATTTTATGAAACTTTACATGTCAAGAGATTAATATTTATTAATTTAAAAACAAATATTTTTTTAGAATGAATACATAACTGAAATTTTCATATTTAGATAAATTCTATCTCGGAATTACAATATTTGAATTCTTTAAATCTGCATCGAGATTTACTGAATTCATATTGCAGAAAGCTTTCGGTCTCTTATTTATTATTTTCAATTATATTTCTCAGATTATATAATTTGAAATAGGAAATATTATCTTGCTGTTTTTAAATGCATTATATCATTAATTCCTTTTTATTTTATAGTGATTACAACAATTTTTACAATACCCACGTTAAGTTTTATCCCACGTAATTTAATTTTGAAAGCTATACTATTAGTTATTTATTTCAATTACATAATAATGGGTGATTTTATTTCAATTACATAATAATGTTTAGTTATAAATTTTTATTTGTAATAAAAATCTATAATTTCTTAAAAGGAATATAACAATATTAAATCAACATAGTTTTTTATTTTTAAAAACATTAAATTGCTTTTACAATAAATTTGCCTAGTTGGTGTCGAAATAGACGTTACAGTGATAGTATGAAATAAGCCATTTTTTCGAAAAGTCGGAGAATATTTCAGATAATTCAATATCTTTTCTTGTTATATTAGAAATTTCGATTATATTAAAATTAAATTCCTATTAACTTTTAACATTTCACATTTATGCAATACATCAATATTTCTTATACATTTATGTAATGTATTCTATTCCTACTAATTTACAATGGCAAATCGAATTCAATTATTTTAATTCAGACTTAATCAATAAAATTGAGTTCTGTCTGATATATATAATCATTTTAATGGCGAAGAAAAGATTTTATGCTGATTGCTGTTGTAAATTTAAAAAAAATGAACATTTTATTTTTTATAAAAGCACATCAACAAAAATCCGAAGTAAATTGATATTACATTCAAAGTATTTTTCCAGATGTGTCCTTTGAGACAATAAACCTAAACAAAGAAAATCTCGTTTACTTTTGTGCTATTTTAAAAGCAGCTCCATGACATTAACAATTTTTAACAATCTTCAAAAGTGGTATTGCAAAATTTGCATAATGGTTCCATCCCAACAGGATTTTTTGTGTTTATTTAAATAAAGTATTATTACTATCTTTTGTCAGAAAATTTTTGAATTAATAATATTTTTAAAAATAAGACCGAAAACGTAATACGCAAAATGGCATAAGTTATTTTTGGCTGATTAATTTATGTTGATGCTATTCATTGGTGGAATTATTTTTCACTTTTATATGCTACGAGCATCACATCTATAGTTGATGGGGAGATACATTGTTTTCCAAGCGTGGGACTTTTAAATGCTCAAAACTCCTGGAAAACTGAAAAACTCCCATCAGCCAGCCGGATTCTAGAGGTGGAATACTTATGCATGCTGTTACAATTACGTTGGTATCCAAAAGTTAAGAGTAATTGGTAATTATGTGAATAATGAAGGAAATATAAAGTAATAAAAAGGTGATGCTGCAATTTAATCAGGTATGTGGTCACCTCTGGTAGCCAGGCAGATTGCACAACGATTTCTCATACTTGCTGATTGAGGATGAGTTGTGGGCTCAATCAGTTCCAAACGTAACGGAGATCTTTTTCAATTCTGGAGTGGAGAACGGTGGGTGCAAAAGGGCTACAAGTTATCTGTCTAGCATATTCATTTTATTTCTATAGGACTCAGATTAGTTGAGTAAGCAAGCCATTATATGCGCTGGATATTTTCCATTTCAAGAAAGTCATCGATCAGGTGACAAGGTGTCTGATCATCCATAAATATGAAGATCGGGCCAACAGCACCTTGGAACAGGCGAACATCGTCTCTGCATTTTTAGCAGTCCCTTTGTCTGTGCTTTGTCTCCCATTGGCCCAAACGAGAGCGTTTATACCCAGACACGAGAATGTAAACAGCTGATCATTTGACATCAACCTTATTTAGTTTCCTGTACATAGTTTGTCTGGAAGCTGTATTCCCATGGTTGAGCCGCGGTAGAGGGCTGAGCCCAGTTCTGTGCGCTTTTTGCTGCTTTTAAGCGTTTAAATTAAATGAAATATTCAAATCCATTGTGTAATCAAGCTAAAGAAAAGATTCGCTTAAGTGAATTCCTCAACGAATCTCCGAAACCAAGATTGTGATCGTTAGTGACTGAATTAACGTGGCAATTATTACAAGAAATATTCGTAATTGATAACACATTTTACGTCCACTGACGAAACCTGAACTCCAGTATTCCTTTTAAAAGTGATAATAACATGAGGTCCCCGCAATAGTCAATGGATAAACTGAACAAAATGTTTACATTAACTTTTTTTCGTAATTTCCTATTGATAAAAAAAAAAAGATAAAAGCAAGTCTGAGGAAAAATGAAGTTCAAATGTGTTTTTCAGAAGGGTTCTCCAGTGTGAGCATGTCTGATAGAATCATTCAATATGAAAATGTGAAACAAAAAAAAACTATAAGACAAGAGCACTATTAGATTTGCAGTTCTCTTGCGTATTCAAATGTTCGCCATTAATTTTTATTTTAACACTTTATATGTGCGTTTCTTTTTATGCGACACTTTTATAACACTTTTTCGTGTTATCTATTTTGTCTATAAACATTTTCCACATGGTTTAGGACAGGTGGATCCACCCGTTTAACTTACTCGGGCCGCATTTGAAGGTTAAAATATGTCTTGGGTTATAAATATAAATATGGGTCTAGCACTCTGGCGCTCGGTGCCAGTTGTCTCGGTTTCGAATCCCGACAATCCTATTGATGTTTGTAGTGGTTTGAAATCCACTTTAAATCGTAGGTACGGTCTAATATGACTGTAGAGTATTTGGAGTCGAGGGACAACTTTTACCCGTATCAAGGCCGTACTTTTCCTGTCTCGAAATATGCCAGTAAGCAGACGGCCTTTGCCGATCATGGGGTTATTGCTGCAAGGAAGAATATATATAAATATATTATCGATATGTTATTATTTTAAATATAGGGTATCTTGAGCGAGATTACTCATTATTATAACGGAAGGTGTGTAGTACCAAGGGTGCACGATGGGGGGATCTGATACATTTTGATACCTTCATTTTTGCTGTTTGGAACGAATATATCTAAAAGTCCTTCTCTGGCGTTTCGTTCCTTTCTCCTTTTCTCACAGTCTATCGGAAAGACTTTTCGGCTTATGGACAAATCGTCACAGAAGACAGACATAGATGCAGAAGCTGTCAAGGCCTTTTTTTGTTGGATACCAACCAACCAAGGTAGCTTATTTCGGAAGTGTACAACATCCAACTTAACTGTCAACACAAATTAATAATCCCTACATCCTAATGCATTATCTAGCATATTCTACCATTCAAAATGTCGTATAATCTTTGATTTATTTTCGTGCAGTGAAAAGTTATTGAGCAGGTTGAAGAAGTTTAAACCACCCACTGATAAAAGGAATATCTTGGAAAATAAAAATGCAAGTTAGCATTTAAATTAAATAAAAATTTCTCATTTCTTAAATATTTTAATGTAATTAAAATTTTAAAAAAATAAATAAAATAAGTGCATACAAGTTACAATGAAATTTATGATTTCTTGGCAAGTCGCATATATAATGTCGCTGGATGTCCTGTAGTATTAGTGTATCAATAAATATTCATGGATTATTATTAGGACACTCAGAATAGACCTGAATGTTCCAAATCAATGATGAAAGATATCAGTATTTCATATTAAGAAAAAATAAATATTTATATAAAATCATTCAGAAAAGACAATGTAATACTTGAGTTACTAAAAATATTTAACTTCTGATAATCACTAATTTACAAATTGCAGATTCATGTTTTGTATTGAAAACGACATTATTAATCTTTCATTTTTTATTTCAAAATTTATAGCTGTTTTTTATCAAATGAAATTATGTTGTTAATAGTTAATTATATTAATTCGTTAATGATCAGAAATGGAGATATTATTTCAAATTCATTTTTTATGTTTATGAGTGTTTGTTTCAAAATAAAATTCATTTAAAAAGAATCTTTTTATTTTTATTTATTATTATTTCTTAATTGTATCAAAAAGTTTTGGAATTTGTTCGCGCAGTAAGAAATAATGAAAACCAAAAATAAATTGAGAATTTTAAATTATGTACGCTTATAATTCTACAATTTACTTACAGGGTAATTCATTTTATTTTAACTTTTCAAATATAAGACAATTTAATTAAGAATTTTAAAATGTCCATATTAATTGAAATGCATTTAATATTCTAATAAAATAGACCTTTAACTTCCATTTTTAGATTCTAAATATTTTTATCAAACAGTAATCTACACTAAATCGATATTTTGAGATATGTAAAATGACGAAATTACATTACGATATCATATCATAGAAGGATATTTCTTCATAAAAATTTTTAAATATATTTTTACACGATAAGATATTGGTAGAAATTTCAAATATTCAGAAAGTTTTGTACAAAAAGCTTTTAAAAATATTCAACATTTCCATCAGTCACTAGAAAATTCAAGCATCAAAAATCTAATCA
Source organism: Caerostris extrusa (assembly GCA_021605095.1). Lineage (NCBI taxonomy): Eukaryota > Metazoa > Arthropoda > Arachnida > Araneae > Araneidae > Caerostris > Caerostris extrusa. The sequence goes on along the minus strand of BPLR01011771.1, from coordinate 8,778 downwards.
AAAAACTTTTTTTTTGGTCTTGACACCTCGAAAACTTTTTCTCCGATAAAAAATTTATTTGGTTACTTTTTGATTCTTCTATTCAAGTTTTTTTTTTTTTTTTTTATATTTTAAATGTTACTTTTTTCAATGCTCTTACATTTGATAAAAAGCTTTTAGGTTGTGTAAAATATTTTATCACATTAACTCATTTAATTTAGCCATTAAAGCTCATTTCGCGTTACCAGTTATTTTAGTTACTTTTCCAAATAATTTCATAAGCATGAATAATATCATTATTTGTAATGGTTTTACATTTGCTGTGATGGAAAAAATATTTCATTAAAACAACGGAAATGTATAAAAATATTTAATTTCGCATTTAATTTATCTTTATATGCTTCTGAATTTAGTTTTTAATCAATCAAATCTAATTGAGGAGCAAATTAATTTCTGATAATTTTCTGTTTAATTGCAACTTGCTTTTTTACATATTTTTGCAATAAATTATCTATATTTAAAGAAATAATTTTTAATAAGTAAATAATTTGTATTATAATTTACATTAATTTTTTAAGATAATTCTCAAATAATTCTTTTTTGTAAATAATTGAATTTTATTTTTTGTATTATAATTTGCATTAATTTTTTTTTATATAATTCTCAAATAATTCTTTTCTAAACAATTAAATTTTATTTTTGTAATATAATTTGCATTGATTTTTTTTAGATAACTCTCAAATAATTCTTTTTTAAATAATTAATATTTTATATTGTATTAAAAACCATTAACTTTCTTGTGGTCTTTTCTAATTTTTTTTTTTAATTTTGCGTTTAGAGCTTTTTATATAATGATTACTCTTTTTATTATCGCTCAATTATTTCAACCTTAAAAAAAGCCCAAGGATTTATTACTTAAACATGAAGTTTTAAAAGAACCTTATGAATCCCATCATTTATTAATGAAGCAGTTCATTTTCTGTTTATTGAAATATTCAACTAATTTGTAAAAAAAAAAAAAAAAAAATCTAATTATTACAAAAAAAAAAAAAAAACTTTTCCTATTTCTTCGCTTCAGAAAAACTAAATGAACTTTTGCTAATTAAATAACAAAGCGAAGAATTGCTAAAACTATCTATTTTCTTTTATACTTCATTAAATAAACTTTTTGTTCTAGTCGTTCTTTCTTTCTTTTTTTTTTTTTTTTTTTTTTTTGCTACTTTTTTATTTTTTTTTTTTTGTTCCTTCTTTTGTTTTTACACTATATGTGCATGCATGAATTTGTCGATATTGTTTTTAAATAGAAATTAACAATAATGATGAGTTTTCATTAAGACTCATTAAGCCTTGTAATCGTTGTAAAAAAAATATTCCTTCACTTGAAAAACTTCCCATTGACGTAAAATGTTTAAAAAACAATAATTGGAACCGTTATTTATACATAACTCTTCTGTTAATATATGGATTGAATAAATCAATTTGCATGCTAATATTCTAAATTGGGATTCTTACACATCACAAAATGTGGTTTAATAAATGTTATATTCAATTACCAATGGCCAAATTAGAGAGGCATAATTTAAAATAAAAGTTGCTAATTTAATTAATAGTTATTCCGAACAATTTTTTTAATATTGTTATAAACATAATGATTTGAAAACCAAAAAAATAAATTGAAATTCAATTTATGCATAACCTATATACAAATTAATATTGAATCTTCACAATAATTGAATTTATGCTTGCCTACGATTTATATAATAAACGCCTACGATTTATATAATAATATTGCCTACTTTTCAGTGGAGATCCAAAAAGGATCTTTTACAGTAAGTTAATAGTGAACATTTCATAATTCTCCTCTATTTGAGTTTATTTTACTAAAGTAATATGTTAGCCTCGTTCAATGTGAACAAAAAGAAACACACATATATCTATTTCATTAACTACATTCATTCATTTATAAGAAATTACTCGATTCAGGAGCTCAGCATTTTTGCACCATATTTTTAAATAAAAATGCTCCCGAAATTTGTATTTGAGAAGGGGGGGAGGATAAAATATTATATATTTAATGATAGCTATTTAAAAAAAAAAAAAAAAAATTGCAATCAAGATCCAAGCCGCACGAGTAAGAGTTTTACTTTTTATATTGATAAACAAATCTTATAAATATCTTACAACATTTATTTTTTCCTTAATGCAGCTGGAAAACACTTAGACAGCTTGGTCTTCGACGCCTTAAGGCAAGCGCTGCACAGACGTTACTCACTTTGCATTACCCAGGGGCGCGTGTAACTTGAAGATAAGCCACGGACGCAGGAGTAACAATGCCCCGCAACGCTCTACGATCGTAATAGAACGGGACCTACGGTTTAAAGTGGATTCCGAACCACTACAAACATCCATGGCACCGCCGGGATTCGAACCCGAAACCTGTGGCCCAGAGCGCTAGCCACTCGGCCATTCAGGCCCGTATATCTTACAACATAGTGACTTTTTGTTTTATTTTGTGCAATTTTCTTTTTATAAAATCATTGACCAGTTCAATGGGTTTTAATCATTAAAAGTATGAAATGTCTTATATTATAAAAAATAGAGTATATATAAATGGGGCTTGATGGCCGGGTGACTAGCACTTTGGCGCTCGGTACCACAGGGTCCGAGTCCAGGCCGTACCATGGATGTTTGCCGTGGTTCGGAATTCACTTTTTCACCATAGGTCCCGGTCTAATATGACAGTAGAGCGTTGGGCGTTAGGGCTGATAATGTAAAGAAAACATCTCCTGTCTTGAAATCTTCCAGTAAACAGAACCTTGGCTCACCATGGGACTCCAATTAAGAAGAAGAAAAGTAACATTTGGCCAAAAATGGCTCCACCATTTACCACCGCGTTGCGCCAATGAAGAAGAGGTGTATACATAAGTATGCAGGAAAGTAAAATTTAAAGAAATAAAACTTTCACTGTATGAAAGAAATTTACAATTTCATATTCAGCCATGGTTTCGAATAATCCTATTGCAAACCACATATCTATATCTACACATTTAAAGCAAATGTACAGAAATGACGAGTGATTATAATGTAAATCAGGCATCATACATGAACGAAGCAATATTTGCATTGTCCGTCGAAAGTTTTGGCTTTAACATCTATTTATTTATTTAATTTTCATCGATTAAATCTCATGCATTTTTGGGGCTAGATGGAAACAAAATTCTGCATTTATAATTTCTAGTCAAATCTATGATGCGAATCTTCCAAATAGCACCCTGAGAATTTTTATGCTCCAATTGTGGTGGTACAAGGTGAGTGTAATGTAGAAAACCTTCTTTTACTGCACCCTAGGTAACACTTAAATTGCTACTTATCTTCTGTTAAAAGTCAAATGATCAACGGATTGTATTTGCAAACAAATTGTGTACACTTACTAATTGAGCTAATTAAAAAAAAAAAAATGCTACAAGAAACTTGCTTTAGGCTTTGAAGAAAAAAAGTGAATTTAATTTAATGATCAATTATACTTATCAAGTGCAATTATTCTAATGGTATTGACATAATTATTTTCAACGGTATCATATCACCCTAATGATTTTTTATTGAATTGGAAAGTAGTAAAGGGAGAAAGGAATATAGTAAGCAAAGAAATTGAAGAAGCCCAATCAGGCCTTAATTGTTCGAGCATTGTACTTTTCAAATAAAAATATTTGAAAAACAACTTTAATTAGCTTTTATGAATATTTAAAAAAAAAAATCTGAATTCATGTTTTCGTCAGTAATATTACTTAATTAGTTTACTGCATTTTTCTACATGTATAGTGATGAAATTCGATGAGAGAAAAACAACTTTTTTTTTGTAAAAACAACAAGATTAATTTTGTGTTGAATGAAATATTTTTAAAAAAAGCTGAATAACAAGGTATTAACCCATTTTCTGGAAATTACTCACTAAAGTAATAACATCTCAAATTTTTAATTTCTCGTTGCTCTAATTTTGAGATTTTTTGCTATAAGAAAAATATTGACCTTATTACGAAATATAATGTCTCTTAGAGTTTGCTAAAATTTTTGAAGGACTATTAATAAAAGAATTATTTATAAATTATTTTTAAATGTTGGATATTTTTGAACTGAGGATTTTGTTTCTGCAGACAGATATATAGAACATTCAACGCTAACTAGGACACCTGCATTTTGCCGCCACAGTTTGAAACGAAGACATTCTTGGAAGATGATTCGCAACTTCCATCTTGCCTATTTGAATTTAACGAATGGACTTATCGGTGTACGGGTTTATCATTCCTATCTCCTGTATAATCACGAAATCTTTTTGGTTCGCTATAAAATGTTGATTTTTAACAAAGCTCCCCTTAGTTCAGAACATAAAGCACTTCCGGTTCATCCAAATTATAAGAATTTTTAAAAATGGAAATATTTCACGATACCTGAATATTTATTTTTAATAATTTATGCTTACTAGTTTTCCTCATAAATTATATTATTTGACAAAATTGTTTTAACTATGCTTGAACAGTCAAATGATTTTTAACAAAAAGAGAGTGCTGCAAAAAAATAAGTTGAAAATAATTTCAATTAAACCATTTTGACATAAAGTTACAGGCCGTCAGGCTCGGAGCTGTATCTCAAGTAATCAATTTATTATCGTTCGCTTTGTCACTCTGATGCCAACAGAATCTCGATCTCCTGCTGAAGATAAAGTGCTATGCTATATAGCCATGTAGCTAATATAATGGTCTTTTTTTCCTCTGCTGTAGGGGCCCATGCGCGTACAGACACCGGTCTCCTTGAGACAGTACTTTTGGGTGACCACTGCTATCAACAATCATGTACAGTAGATACATCCCCTGTCAAATCTTTTTGCGATATCGCGAAAAGAAAATCCACTTTCTTATATCCTTATTACATCAGCACGGACTATTACTGATTTGACTGATCGAGGCAACAACCATAGTAATTCATCCCACAAAATAATATTTGGTAGCTGTACGACAACATGCATTCTCGTTTGTATGCATGCAATTAAAATCGTGGGGACCCACAGTGGTTATTAATGATGGATTTCCTTTTCCACCAGTGTAAATATAGATTATTTAACATCTAGCATCAAACAACATGTACCGGTCCTTAAAAAATTTTTTTAAATAAACTTTTACACTGTCTTCAACAATCGATATGGTTTTTTTTATTAATTGTATTGGCCGTCATCTTTTTTAAATTAATATGTAATTTTTTAATGCCAGGAATTTTGACCTGGCATCATTGCACTACGTTGACAAACATCATGTAAATCAATGCTGTCAAAGTGACCTCGGGGAAGGGTCTGCTACATTGCACCCACACTATTCAGACCACCACGAAGAAGAGTTTTCTAAATAGTATCCCCATTTCGTCACCACAATTTGGTGGTGGATATATTTAGCGATATCAGATATATCCAGCAGATCAACTTTACTCAAGGTGTACTACATGGAAATGACTGCATTCTTATTACTCAAGATGCACAAAAAAATGTATTGTAAATTGAATGCGTCTTTTTGACACTACAATTTGGAACGAACACCCCTGAGAGAACAAATATCTTTCAGATTCAGTGTTACACAATGTGCACCTCTGGAAAAAGTCTACTACGGTGCGCCCGCATTGCTCAGAATGCACCACAGGAAAGAAACTCTAAATTGCATAATTGGTGGCATTTCTAATGGTGGCATCTAGAGTTTCAGCATAGCATCGAGAGGTGGCATCTAGAGATTTTTCTCCCTCTCATGGAACCCAAGAGAAGGGATTTCCGGTCTACAGATTTAGAGAGTCTATCTCCACGTGATCAATTCGGTATAATTTTTGAGTCTCGAATCAAGCTCTCTTACATCAACTGCTAAGGCCACTATCGGCAAGGCTCCTCGGGTTTTTCTAATTAATAGTAAAATGGAATTAAAAAAACCCTACTGCATATCTGCGGTTCTAATATCAAAAATATCTCATGGCAACTCACTTCCCACTGTTAAAAAACATAAAAACGTACTATTTCAAGATTTCCTAATAAATCGATTTCTTGTGGCGCGGCAGAAAAAAAAAGTGAGAGAGAAGGGTACATTATTTTATTACAAACGAAAGTGAAAAAATTACAAGCAATTTAATTAAATTTTAGTGACAATTTTTTATTCTTCTTAAGATTTTATCAATTTAAGAGGTAAAAAAAAGTACTTAATTATGTTAGAGGTATTTTTAAGTAACACAAAAAAATTTTTAATTATAAAAAAAAAGCAAAACTTTTTATAAATATAAAGGGATTATTAGTCTTAAGAAAACCAAAAGACCTTTTAGAAGGAAATATTGCTTTCGCTAGTGTTGGTAACTATAGAATGAAAGGATCTAATATTAACCCATATGACGCTTTTTTCATCATGATAATATTTCATAAATAATTAGCATTATTTAATATGATAATATTCATTATATAATATACATAAAAATCAATACATTTTTCAATGCATCTATTTTTATTTATATATTTCTAATTTCCTATTAAAACTTTTGAAATCTATGACATAATAATACATAATATGACTAATTACATAAATTATCTATTTGTTTTATAATTAGCAATCTTATTTAAAATAAAAAATGTTCTTTAGCTTTTCGAATTTAAAATCCAGTTTTAGAAATCCTCTTTCATGAATAACCGTTTATGAAACGATGGCTTATTTTCTCTTTCACTAGCTATCGTAATTCTAAACCCATTAATTTACTATAATGAAGCTCATTAAAGTTCAGTTTAAACCTGAAAATTTTTAATAAGGGTAAGTGTTGCCTCGTTAAATTCTTAACCTTTCCTTATCGCGCCTTTTCATTATCTAATTATCTGCTTTGACGTATTTTACAACAAGTCATAATACATTTCATTTATTACAAGCATAATTAAATGGATCATAGATCGATAATATATATCTCTAAAAATCAATAGAAAGTACGTTATGTTAGTTCTAATTGTTTTAAATGATCCAAAATTAAAAAAAAAAAAAAAAAAAAAAAAAGAAGAAGAAGAAAATTGTAACTTTCTTATAAAAGGACCCGATCAGTCATTGGACAGCGTATTGGATTTCCAAACTTGATTCGAAACATAACAAACGATGATAGATTGAAAATGTTCATGTCTATGCCAGAGTTGTGCTTATAAATCCTGCAGGCCGGAAAGTTTTTCGTTAATCTCGATGAATTAATGTAGAAAATACAAGTCCCCAGTTGGTATGTTGGTACTTGGAGGTGTTCGTTCCAAATTATTGTGATAAATTGTATGTACCATGAATTACATGCATTAAATCTCTGGATGAAGCTGAATCTGCTACATTGGAAACTCCATTGGAAAACAACACCCTTCTTTAATAGTATTGAAACTTCTTTTTCAGTGGCACAACAGCCCCCTTAATTTAAGTAATTATTTGGAATAAATTTCTAAGTCAATGAAAATGTAACAAATTTTCTAACTAAAAAGGAAATAAAAATTAATGGGGGCAAGGCCGTCTGCCTACTGGCAGATTTTGAGATGGAAGATGTTTTCATTTTAAGGGGTTACTAAGACCGGGACCTACAATTTAAAGAGGATTCTGAACCACTACAAACGTCCATAGTACCGTCGGGAATAGTATTGAAATTAATTCATATAAACAAATTAACTAAAACTGAAGATTTATTAAAAATTAATAGAAAATATGTTAAAACACTTAATTTAAATAATTATTTGGAATAAATTTCTAAGTCAATGAAAATGTAACAAATCTTCTAACTAAAAGGAAATAGAAAATTAATGGGGCAAGGCCGTCTGCCTACTGGCAGATTTTGAGATGGAAGATGTTTTCATTTTAAGGGGTTACTAAGACCGGGACCTACAATTTAAAGAGGATTCTGAACCACTACAAACGTCCATAGTACCGTCGGGAATAGTATTGAAATTAATTCATATAAACAAATTAACTAAAATTAAAATTTAATAGAAAATGAAGGAATAAATTTCTTTGTTAAAAATTTAATGGGCAAGGCCGTCTGCCTAGAAAATATTTTAAGGGGTTACTAAGACCGGGACCTTAAAACCATAGTACCGTCACGGGACTTAATTTAAAAAATTAATAATTAAAACACTTTGGAATAAATTTCTAAGTCAATGAAAATGTAACAAATCTTCTAACTAAAAAGGAAATAGAAAATTAATGGGGCAAGGCCGTCTGCCTACTGGCAGATTTTGAGATGGAAGATGTTTTCATTTTAAGGGGTTACTAAGACCGGGACCTACAATTTAAAGAGGATTCTGAACCACTACAAACGTCCATAGTACCGTCGGGAATAGTATTGAAATTAATTCATATAAACAAATTAACTAAAACTGAAGATTTATTAAAAATTAATAGAAAATATATTAAAACACTTAATTTAAATAATTATTTGGAATAAATTTCTAAGTCAATGAAAATGTAACAAATCTTCTAACTAAAAGGAAATAGAAAATTAATGGGGCAAGGCCGTCTGCCTACTGGCAGATTTTGAGATGGAAGATGTTTTCATTTTAAGGGGTTACTAAGACCGGGACCTACAATTTAAAGAGGATTCTGAACCACTACAAACGTCCATAGTACCGTCGGGAATAGTATTGAAATTAATTCATATAAACAAATTAACTAAAACTGAAGATTTATTAAAAATTAATAGAAAATATATTAAAACACTTAATTTAAATAATTATTTGGAATAAATTTCTAAGTCAATGAAAATGTAACAAATTTCTAACTA
>BPLR01011770.1:0-157424 GCA_021605095.1 Caerostris extrusa | reverse complement strand
AATAGTGAAAATGGAAAATTTTTTTAGTTTAGAGATTCATCTGGACAATAGCTGTGGGGAGAGCCAAAAGGATTTTCAGTTAGTGGAGAGATTATTTCAAACAGGAAAGAAACCACATATAAATTTCAATTCCAGTATTGTAATACACTCCTATCCATAAATTAAGGATAATTTAGAATCACACAGAAATTGAACTCTAAAATAAAAATTTCACCTGTAGAATTATCACACACACATCTTGAAGAAGAATATGCAAATTACAGGAAACCACCAGATGGCGCGGATAGTGCGTCACAATCACGAGAGTGTAAGAGAGGGGTATATAAGGAATGGTGGCAAAGAAGAAAATTGTTCACAAGCGCTTTAAAAGCCTTTCAGTGCAATAACCGCATAGTTATGGCACAAAGGAAGCATTTGGATGATTTTTTACGTGGTAGAATGATCGGACGACTGGAATATGGACGTATCTAGCTGGAAGTATCCGAGGAACTTGGAATCGCCCAGAGTGTCATCTCCAGGCTTTGACAACGTTTCCAAGATGATGGTAATGTGAGTAGATGTTACAGCACAGGTCGCCCCCGAGTTACAAAGCCGAATGATGACCGGTATTTAGCAGTTACTGCCAAAAGAAACAGACGGAGCACAACATCAGATCTGTCTCTTCAGCTCTCTTCAGCTACCGGTACGACAGTTTCAAGGCAGACAGTGTACAGACGCTTAGGGCACATTGGTCTATATGCTCGTAGGCCTGTCAGATGTGTTACACTTACCGCAACTCACTGTCGCCTGCGATTAACCTGGAGTATAGAGCATGCATTGTGGACACCGCAACAATGGTCTTGTGTGATGTTTCCCGATGAGTCCAGGTTTAGTTTGCAGTCTGATTCTCGCCGGACTTTCATTGGAGAGTGCCAGGTACCCGTTACCACCAATAGAACACTATTGAACGACACCGTTACGGTGGTGCAGGAGGGCTCGTTTGGGGAAGAATTATTCTCGGTTCCAGAACTGACCTGCATGTTCAGAGTGTTAACGATGACAGGCCACATCTATCGGGATGTCATTCTGGAACAACATGTACGTTTGTTTCAGGGCGCCATGGGTGCTGAATTTCTTTTATGGATGACAACGCCCGTCCTCACCGTGCAAACATTGAAGACGAATGCCTTCAATTGGTGGATATCACCCGCATGGATTGGCCAGCATACTCACCGGACTTGAATCAATAGAGCATGTGTGGGATATGCTTGGCCGACGAATTGCAGCCCGTCAACCCCTCCCACTGTCAACCGGAACTTCGGAGGGCATTGCTTGATGAGTGGTGTAATATTCCCCAAGATCAGATTGATAATTTGATACTCAGCATACCTAGGCGTTGTAAGGCCTGTATTGCATCGTCCGGGAGACATACTCCATATTAACCATCATACTAACCATGTTATACTGTTTTTTGTAAAAAGGTTATTTTTTTGAAATTTGCTCCAGGGAGTAAAAACGCAATTTTTATTAATTATGTCAAACATATAGCATCATTTTTGCTCTTTACCTTTTGTTTAATAAATAGACTTTACAAATAAGTCAAATTTGTTTTGCTTCTGTCTCTTTCTTTGCCTGAACTTCATTATCTTTAATTTATGGACATGAGTGTAGTATAACTGACTCTAACTAAATATAACTGAGTACCTATTGTATTTATTAAAAGGGTTTTTGTTTTGTTCTAATGCAGCTGGCAAACACTTAGACAGCTTGGTCTTGGATGCCTTAAGGCAAGCGCTGCACAGACGTTACTCACTTTGCATTACCCAGGGGGCGCGTGTAACTTGAAGATACGGACGCGGATTAACAATGCCCCACAATGTAGGTCCCTGTCCTGTGGGACCGGACCTCGGAAGTAAGTGGATTCCGAACCACTACAAACATCCATGGCACCGCCGGGACTCGAACCCTAAAGCTGTGCTACCGAGATTCAGAATCTGGTAAAGAATCCACATATAAATTTCAATTCCAATATTGTAATTGACTCTAACTAAGTATATCTGACTTGTACTTCTAAAAATGGGCTCAGTTATACTTTTTCGAAAATTATTATAAGAAACAAATCTCACATGTTGATAAAAGCAATTAATTTCTCTTGAAAAAAAGCAATTAATCTCTCTTGAAAAGCAATTGATTTATCGTATGTTTGTTAATTGGTATAATTTTTAAATGAGGGAAAAAGGAGTTTTACAAATATACATGATTAATTTCTAAAGAATAGAATAAATGACCTATACAATACGATAATTTTTTTTTATTATTATTTAGGTTTAAAGAATGAAAATTGTGGGTAGAAAATAAATTATTTAATCATATTTAATTTATCAAATTTATTTAATCATATTAAATAAATATTTTCATACAAATTAATCTTCATAAGAAATATTTTTTGCTTAAAATTAAAATTTCTTTTTAACAGAGGATTGAGATATTAAGCATTAGGCCATATCTAAACCATTATAAGCCATAATAAACATTTTATAGGAAAAAAATGTATATAAAATAATTATGACTTAAAGTGTTCTTCATTAAGTTTAAATATTTAATCCTCAGAGTAATAAATTTAAATTATGAATAACAAGAATGACAAAAATTCTATTTATAATTGACAAAAGTGACGTCAATTTTTCAAGTTTTTATACTTTGTCATATGGGTCTGAATGGCCGAGCGGCTAGCGCTCTGGCGCTCGGTACCACAGGTTTCGGGTTCGAGTCCCGGTGGTGCCATGGATGTGTATAGTGGTTCGAATCCACTTTAAACCGTAGGTCCCGGTCTAATAGGATCGTAGAGCGTTGCGGGGGCATTGTTACCCCGCGTCCGTGGCTTCAAGTTACTTACCCCTGGGTACTGCCAAGTGAGTAATGTCTGTGCAGCGCTTGCCTTAAGGCATCCAAGACGTCCATGTCTAAGTGTTTGCCAGCTGCATTAGAAAAAAAATTATTTTGTTATATCATCCGGAGGATTGCTTCCATAACGACGTCGAACACAAATGGCCACTTCATGAAATCATACATTATGGCTTTTCTTCTTTCGTCAAATGTTTTAGCCAAAAATTTAAAAAATTATCACAGATTCACTATGCACGTTAAAAAACGTTTCCCAAAAAAAAACTGTTGAAACGGAACTATCCCATTATACCAAAATTACATTACATTCAATGGTTATTTTTTAACATTTTTTAAATCAAAACAATGCTTTTTGCTTAGCCTGTGCTCTTTGTTATAATTTTTTTTATTCATAACCTATTTTTTTATTCATTATTCAACATTTTTAATTCATTCCTTCATTTCCTAGAGCCACCTAAGCTATAAAAAGAATGCAGGTGAATCTGAAAAGTTCTTCGAATCTTAACTATTTCAACTGTTACTAAAATGGGGGAAAAATGAACTTGAATATCAAGTATTCGATTTATGGGTGCGCAGAAGATCTACCTCCCCGTGGTGCACCTGGTAACACTTTTAGTGGCTAAAAGATCTGCAACTGGCATTATTGTTGGATTAATTAACTCTGTTTCAGCATGTTTTGTTGTATTTGTTGTATTATTATGTTGTATGTTTTTTTTTTTTCGTTGTTCTTTTTTTTGCTGTAACTCTTCATAATCTGCCATTGAAATGAAAAAAAAAAAGTATTCGATTTATTGTGTCTGGAGGATTATTGCTTATAAGTTTGATTCTCACCAAGGAATCTGTCATTGTTATGCGATGTATTCATTGTAATTTTCTGAATTATAGAATTTAATTATACAAAATTTATTATGAAATAGGTATTTTAACATACTAAAACCTACTCTGAAGTGGTTATTTAATATAAAATTGCAGTTAAATTGCGGACTACTTTAATCTCCAAATCCCACTAAGAGTATTATATATATATATAAGATGAATTTATAATTGCAGTTCATCAGATGAGAGGAAGATTAATTCCTATTTTTTCCCCGTGAGTGTTTCCATTTCATATATTGTTCATCGGAAAGCAAAAGTATATAGGACTATTTGACAAGATAGTGTTAGTAAAAATAATTTTAATTATTTCCCAATTTTTTTAACAAATAAAATCTTGTATTTTAATAAATATAGTTAGGATTGGGGGGCAGTTTGTAAAAATTTTGAATATGCTTACCATTATCCATGAAAAAACGATGTTCTTTTTTTTTCTTTCGCCACATTTTTTTACGGTTAGCGTTTATAATAATTCAATTTTTTAAGCTTTTCAAAAATATGATTTCTCTCTTTATATTAATAAAGTTCTGATATTCGTTATATTTTTTTCCATAAATTTGCTTTTTACTTATATGATAGTCTTATTATCAATTTATGAAAATTCAATCAATAGCAAATCTACTTTACACAACATTTCACAATTTTTTTCTTAGTTCATTCTAAATGAATTTCAATTTCTAAATGAATTCTTTGAATTTCTCAATTCAATAAGTATTTCTGCATTGACCAAAGTCGGCGATAAAATTGCTGGATAGTTTCGTCTAGACAACTATGTAGTAAGAGAAATAAAGTTTAAAATTGTGAGCAAATTTATTATGCAATACTTGACGAAATACATTTTCTATTATTCTAAGATTTCTTGGTTGTTCTTCTAATTTCATTGTACTAGACATATGTTAGCCATTCTGATTCATCATAACAGTTAAATACTCCACTGAATAGAATAATACACTGAAAATGAAATGAAATGATTGATATGTGTATGATTGATATGATGTGTATGATTGATATGATGTGTATGATTGATATTGTGGACTTTTTGATATCTCTTTTAAATGTGTTATTTCCCAGATATGAGATTAGGATTAATTATAAGTGATTTATGATGTTAAGGTTAATTAAAAAAAGTAAACAAAAGTAAGAAAAATAATAATAATAGCGATGTACAACAAAAATAATAATCACTGTTAAAAAACTGTTTTATGACTATTGGCGAGAAAACCGAATATTTTATAAAAACAATTGATACAATTTATTCAACATCATGTTGAAACAAATACAGCATCGCAAAAGTATGAGGCCCGGTTAAAAAATACATTTATTTCGAAACAAGTTTTGAAATAAATAAGATTTTACAGTCACAAACACTTTTCTGCAGATGGCTTGAAAATAAATTTTATTTTTACCGATTACAACCAAAATTCAATAAAAAATAATAACATTCTTTCATTTATTTTTCTTTGTATGTTTTAAAGAAGGAACTTCTTTAGAATTGCAGAAATTTTAGTTTTAAATATGATAATTTATTTTATTTTGTTAAATATTATATAATCATGGAAATTTTTTTTGTTTAAAAAATAAATTCCTTAAATTGAGAGTAGAATAAATTGAGAAATTGATTAAATTGATATTTTTAAGAATTAGTATTGATTAAAGTCTTACTAAACGAGGAAGGAAAATCTGACATTTAAATTGCTAAAAGACAATTGTTGGGCTTATCAATATATCTTGAAACGTTGTTAGAAGACAAATTCGAATATTAATAGGAAAAAAATTGTTGGAAAGAAACATATTTTCAGAAAGTTATTAGTTTATAAATCAATGTTCCACGGCTATGTCCAGAAGAATAATCGAAGTGTACAGGGTGTTCTGAGAATTACTAACTAAGAATAAAAAAAGCTTTTTCTAATGAACCAGGAAAAACAAATTTAGTGTAATAATTAACAGTAAGCCGGTTATGTCAAAATCGTACCGTACTTAGTTAGGTCAAAATGAAATTCTGAAGACCGAGATAAAATAATTGTTGGTTTTAAATATAATAGAAATCGGGCAATCCTGACGATTTTATAGAGATATCATTCAGAGAGATCTGTATAGATTAAACTCTAATATTCTCATTCAATATTTTTCGTTACCTAATATTGAGGAACGCAGCAAAGTTTTTTGCAGTGATTGATTAGAGTGGATATTTGCAAATTCCTCTTAGTACAATGATACGCCGCATTTGCAACTCATTTTGGGACCTCAGAATGACATTCGGGTTAATCCGTATTTCTTTGGTAAGTTAAGGTCGCAAGTGTTAGAAAACTGGGAAGATTTCGCAGTTCCGTATTTAGATGACATTGCAATACATTCAAATAGTTGGGAGGATCATTTAAAATACATCGTTGGAGTTTTAAGACGTGTAAATGACGCGAATTTGACAATAAAACCGTCAAAATACAAATGTGCCCAGAACCATTACGAAGCCAGCGGAGGCGAAAATAAAAGTCTGTTTTAGATTTTCTCACCCACACTTTAAAAACACAAGTTAGAGCTTTCTTAGGATTGAACAGATATTACGGTGCTACAGATATTATTCTCCAGTGCTGATCAATAATTACAGTTAGAAGGCACCTTCATAAACAGGACATCTACGCCAGAGCAGCAATTCCCAAGCCACTTGTAACAGATGTTAATGCCGTAATGTCACACTCACAAAACCTGGTCGATTGATAAGTGGAAGAAAGTAACATGGTCTGACGAACCGTCTACACTTTTCCCTACAACAGGTGTAAGTTGGAGGACACCTGTCCAAGCGTATGATCGTGATTGTCTTCTTCCAGTTGCCAAACATAGTGGTGGATCTTTCATGATATAGGCAGTCGTGTCGTGGTTTTCTGCTGGACCAATCATAACACTGAAAGGAAGGATCACTGGAGAAAGTATAGAGAAATGTTAGCTGACCAGGTCCATCCTATGATGCAAACTTTGTTTCCTGAAGGAGATGGAATTTTCCAGGATGACAATGCACCTATCCATGCAGCGGGACTTGTCCAGTCATGCTTTGATGAACACGAGGATGAAGTTAAACATCTACCTTGGTACGCGCAATCACCCGACCTCAATATCATTGCACCTTTATGGTCTATTTTAAAGCGTTCAATATATAATCGATATCCTCTACCGGCATCTCTCCCAGAACTTTCATACTATCTCCCTGAAAAATGGTACAATATTCCTCTAAACACTATTCAGCCCTTGTATGAATCGATTCCCAGGCGAATCCAAGCTGTACTACATGCCAAAAGCGGTCCAACATCATACCCATAAATGATTCTTTATAAATCTATGGCGTTTCATTATTTGGATAACCCCTGTATATATATATATATATATATATATATATATGTGCTTTTACTTTACTTTTTAATTTTTATTTACAAACACAATATATATATATATTTGTGTTTGTAAATAAAAGTTATCATGAACTTGAAAGTGCCCCTCTTCTTGAAGCCTTTATAGGTCTAATATAGGTCGAGACGTTACAGCATCTTAATTTGTGTGAAGATGGGTGCTAAGATGTCGTAGATCTAGTTAAGGCAGTCTACGACTGAAATAGAATGTGTTGGATGTCATAGGAAAGAATTCTAGTACCAAATACAGAACTCTGGGCTGCTGCTGTAGAAGATCTCAGAATAGTGAACATTGGGGTATTCAAGGCAAAACCTTACATCCATATCCGTTTTGCAACATTTTAACATGTTACCAAGTACTACATCATTTGTAATATTTATGAGCAATAAATATTTTTGAAAATCTCTGTCTTGTGTCACTTCATTTCTTGTACCTCGGATATTGCTTATCATATGGGATTAAACCAAATATTAAATTCTTTAAAATATTCAGTTCAACATCGTAAGCAATACATTTTAATATATTTATCTTTCATCTTAATTCCATTAAAACAATTATTTTTGTTTGCGGTCTACAATAAGTGATGAAATTATTTTTGTATTAAAAACAGATGATTGGGCAAGGGGTTTTTACTAAATTCATTTTATAATTGGGGAGTTTCATTCATAATTTAACATCCATATATTTAATTACTAACTAATTTTTAATTAAATATAACTCTACACTTATAATGAATTGCCAAAATATAACGAACTGTAAGGAGAGGATTGATGCAAGGAACAAAATTATTTTTCAAAATTAGTAGGAAGAATTTTTTTTTGTTTATTAATTAATGTAATTTGAAGTCATTGCATTTCATTTCCTTAATGGGTAGCAAAAAGGAAAGCAATTCTTCTCGTGCATTTCCCAGAGGCAAAAAAACAACTATTGAGAGGAGAAAGGTCTTCAAAAGATTAAAAGGCGGAGAGAAAGCTTTGATTCACAAAAAAAAAAAAAATCGTCAATGGTAGCAGTTGATCAGTTAGGACATCATAGTCAGAGCTTTCCCGAGTGACTTGATTTCTTTTCTCAACAAATACAATCAACTCAAGGGTCCGCTGAGTTTATTCCCCTGTAAAACTGTTCTTCTTTATTAAACTGTTTGTCAGGGAAATTATTCAAACTATTATTTATCTTGATTAGGCTGTGCTTTAATAATTAGATGAAATTTTAAAGCACAGTACAAATAGGTTTTCTAGAAGCTTTTTACTAGAAGAAAAAAATTGGTTTTTCTTCTTAGTCTTTTTTATTTGTGGGAAATTCAAAACAATAAAGAGATATAAGTGCTTATTGTTATAGTGGGAGATACCATAGCATTTATGTGTATGTTCTACAAATGTATATCGGGATGCTCGAATCATAATAATCCTAATTTATTACCTTTGAAATGTTAATTGAATTTTTGGTCTCCTTTTTTAAAAAATAATTTCGATTCCTTAGTCTGAACTCTTTGATAATATTCAATTGAATGTCTTTTGTCAATGTTCTCCAATTCGTTTTTGTTTATTTGTTATTGTTTATTTACGTTAATGTTGGTTATAAAATATTATCTAGTTAACTAATTTTTATTTTTCTTTTAAAACTCCTACTTTTCTAAATATTAGGAGGTATAAAATCCATGGCATTTGCGGCGTAAAGTAAATGACAAAGCATTTAAAACTTTCATTGGTGAGAAAAATTCTATTTGTAAGAAAATCCCTTTTAAATTTCAATTACTATTTTGTCGATACTTAAAAAATGTGTCTTTCTTTTTCTTTTCTAAAATTTTATTGTTATTTTTAATATATATATTATATGTATATTTTAAATAGAAATAGAATCGGGACGAATTTTGTTCCTTTATACAGACTTCTTTAATTAATAGGTTAAGTATTCATATTTAAATAATTTTCAGGTGTTAACTGAAATATGTTACCATTGACAAAATTGAATATCATTTCATTAAGTTTCGTTGGAAAAAATTTGAATTAGAAAGTGTCACTGTTTTAAAAACGTTTTTTTTTTTTTTATCATCTGCTTAAGCAGATTAAAAAGAACATCCCTGAATCTTTAATTATATTTAAATACTTTTTTTAAATATAATTAAATATTAAGTAATATAATTAAATGTAATATTAATATATTAAATTTAATAATTAATATAATTAAATTATTAAATTTTTAAGAAATCAGATAATACGACAAAATTGTCCCTTAATTATTGTTAAGCTCCATACTATGAAAAAATAATATTAATACAAATCGTCAAAGATTAAAATATAATGATTAAATTAAAATTAATTCAAATTGTATCTTAATTAACATGTACTTTTCCTCAAATTCGAAATATTTTCTTTAATAATATTTTACTTTTTGCAGGTATAAACCTATAGTTAGTTCAGAAGTACTAGTTTTATGTTAAAAAAACAAATTGTCATGAAAGTGGAGTTGAACTATTATTTTTCTATTTCTTGACGTTGCGTAAAATTTAATGAAGGGAATAAATTTAAAATTGATTTAAATTTACTAATGAAACCTAAAGGGGCAATAAAATGTTTTTGAATTTATTTTCTTGAGATTATTTTCTTATTCTTTTTTTCTAATTTTTAAGTTATGGATAGAATGACTTCCATAATTAATTTACTTTATTTTGCTGTACATTTGGCTAAATGAAATTATTAATTGGGATAAAAATACTATAAATACTTAAAATACTATTTTTATCTCAATGTATTAAACTTATTCAACTCAAACTTATTCATTTTTAAATATTTTACTTATTATTACTTATTTATATGATTAATAAACATGTCTACAGTCAGAAAACTGTAGTCATTGAAAATATTTTCATTTTCCGTATTTGAAACTTAGCTTCAGGCAATAGAAAATGTTATTAGGAAAAACAATATTGAAACGAACATACTCTGCAAATAGCATTGACTATAAATAATTAAATGGAATTTTTAAAATAATTTAACAAATTAACTAATCAAAATCAATATTATCTTATATATATCAATTCTTATGTATTTGTTATAATTATTTGTAAAAAAATATAAAACATTAATTGACAACAATATTTTGTTGAAGGATTGCAATCTACGTTCTTTTCCTTAAACAAATTTTTTTTAATTTTAAAAGATTCAAATATATAGACTAATAGTTTACGTTAAACTATTAGTCTGTATAGTTTATATAAAATTGCATTTTTTTTTAATTACAATATTTCTATTGATTTATTTTCAGTGACACCAATTTTTCCCCAATTTAATTCAAAAGCAAGATTTCTAACATTATGGAAAACAATAGAGGAGCAATAAAAATTGTGAAAAAGACTAGAATCTTATATTTTCCATAAAAATTTGTAACAAAATTTATTATCTATGTTTATGCATTTCTTTAAGAAGCATTTAATTTGTTTCGATAGACAAAATCAAATACCTAACTAAAAAAAAAAAAAAAAAAAAAAACGAAACATCATTAGAGATGGATGAAATAATACCATTACGTTAAAATTCAGTGCTTGAAGTTTTTGCCTTCAATTACTTCATATATATATATATATATTTCCCGTATGTGTTTGACATCAACGTACCCTAAAGCAATTGGGCGAAAAAAGCCAAGCAAAACACTTGAAAAAAAGCCATTAAGCCGATGAATGAATGAACTACTTTATCCGAACATTCCTATTAATTAAAAGAATTTATTGCCCTTTTTTTTAGGAGATTTTCCATAAATTTAATACTTAATTAATAAAGATAAAAAGACATATCTTTGCTTGCAAATGCATTACTTTTGCTGTTTGATTTTTTTTAGGATCTTCCGACAGAGAAAGGATGCGTTAATTAAAAAAAAAATTGTTGCGATTTTCATCGTGAAAAGTATTTAAATATAAAATAACAAATAAAGAGTAAATTTTAGTAATGTAGTTTTTCGATCAGCTCTTTAGAAAAATATTTTTTTTAAAAATTTAGACAGGTAATAGAGGGTCTCCAAGATAAAAAATACCCCAAAGTAATGGTTTATAATGAGAGAATCATACATACTAAGAGACCCCACATATTTAATCAGGAAAGTTCTTCGACTTTTATAGAAATTGCTGAGGTTTTTATTGAAGTTTTTGATTAAGGTTACATGTATATTGTTGTTATTTTTTTTGGGACGCTTTTTCATGTAGCAGCACCGCTTAAGAGCTGAATACGTTGCTGCAATGCTAAACTACATCAAAGTCGATGCGAATTATCTCAACTTCCAAATTTGAGAAAAAAAGTTAAAAAGACTTAAATGTAGTGTTTGGGATAATGATAACTCTCACAAGTTTAATTAAAATGAAATGGATATACCAAAAGTAAACATGTGATTAGGGATGCACACAGAAATCATTCGGCAGAGTGTCAAGACACATTTTGTTTGATAAGAAGGAAAATTTGTACATGTTCGGCATAGGTTCGTCCAAATTTAATCTTTCAGTGAGACTGCTCTTCCCAAGGAAACCATAGAAAGGGTAACGAATTTTCCATAGAAAAGGTAACGAATTTTATGAATAGGGCATATTCTAGATTTTGGATCAAAAGTGTGGGTACACTATTCCTAGATCTTCCGAACTCAGCTTGACTGTTTCGTTCGTGATTTAATAAAACGATTGTGTGTCAATAAACATTTTTACAATGTGAGTGATTTAAAACAACTTTTATTTTCTGTACTTCTACAACTACTATTTTCTGTAATAACACATGCAAAAGTTAAAAAGACTGTTATTAAACTCTTTCTAAGATAACAATTATCATTTAGACTGTTACAGGCTAACTGATGGCACTCCCATTGAATTTTATGAATTTGCAAAGAAATCTGAGGAGTTGCCATTTTTACAGCATAATACAAGACAACTCTCTCAACATTAGTTACTTTCGACCCAGAAATTAAGATTAATGTACACATATTTTTATCATATAAAAAGATTTTAAAACCTTATAATTTAAAATTTCAATACTAATTATTTTACAAAATTCGATTAAGCTTTATCATTCTTAATATTACATTTATATATGAATGTGTATATAAATATTAAGTTTTTTTTGTCCACAAACTCACGGAACATAAACATAAAATCGTTCATTACTGGAAAGGCAGATATGTAACAGATTCATTGTTAACATGGTACACCACGATTAGGGTTTTCTACACTGTTCTCACGATATACCACAACACATTAACACGAACCTTCTAAAGATTTGTTTAGTTGTTTACACACTTATCCTCAAGCAAATGAAAGGATTTTGCAGCCTAAGAATTTATTTCGCCAAATCCTTCTGTTCACAACCCTTTTCACTCCCCACCCAAACACAATCCCCGAAGGTTTCTGTTAGGCTTCGCTTATCTAGTATTGAATTGGGGTGCAACGTAGATAACAATTTTATATATGATCTACAATTTTTGCATGCAAACCAGACCTCCTATGATTTCTCCAATATCATTTTGAGTCTTATAGTGGAACGTCGGTGGTATGTCCTAATCTAAGAGAGGACAGAGCTGCAGCAAATTTTGAGTATGACATTGATGTCTTTGGTATTATGGAGGCCAACATCACTCCTGATAAACTAAAATTTTCCCTTTTAAGAGTTATACTCTTCATTTGCTACCCGTTTTAGGCAGATAGCAAATGGTATACTAGTTGGTATTAAGAGAGATATAATTAATGACTTCAAAATAATTACGAAAACGGGTAATGGAGATGACAGAAGCGAGGTAGTTCATTTGAATGTTTGGTATAATGAAGACACTTTAGAATTACTACTATTTACAGCCCTCCAAAACAACAAGCTTGATTACTCTTTTAAGGATTCTGCTACATAAACTATTTTTATGATGATTTTAATGCTCGTAACCCTGTGGGGTTATCATGACACTAATCCTGCGAGTAAAGCGAGTAAAGAGGTGGAAAATTTCCTTAACTGAACCTCTTTTGAGTTGGTTTATAATAGCGGTGATTCTCACACATATTTACACTACAATGGAACGAAAACCTCTCCCGGCCTCCTTTTTAGTCACTTGACATTAGAAGCTCTACTACAAGAACGGTAATTGATGATCCAGGATCAAATTATTATGAATATTTATTTTCCTTCTGTCCTCATAGCTAGGAAACTACTTCCAAGATACATTGAATTTCAAAAAAGTCGACTTTAGGGCTTTACAACGAGTTATTGGAAAATGAGGTGTTCACCACATCTTTTGATTTATATGGCCACCCTTATGTCGTTAACAAAGATTAAGATAATTTTAAGTTGTGTTAAGAAGTCTATATCTAAAGTAAAGTTGAAGGGTTACAAGTGTTTCTGATCTGAGGAGCTAAGACAATTGAAGGCTAAATGAGAAAGATTCAGGAGGATTGCTGAACATACAGGGAGGCCGTCAAGAATTGAAGGAAACAAGCGACCTTGTTTAAAAGGGTATTTCTGTCCTCTTTTAATAACTTTATAAGTAACATCAATTGCCAAAAGACAGTAAAAGAACTTATACATTTCTAGCAAATATTAATAATAAATGAATCCAAGATTTAAAAAAAACCAATCGTTTTTAGTTGATGACAAGACTATTACAACATATTCTGGAGTTGCTAGCGCTTTTGTGCCGTAATATTCAGAATCGCAGAGTAAGGGAACTTATGCAAGGAAAATATCTAGTGCTGTTAAGCGGAATACTGTTTGTGAGCTGTTGGATAATGTGATTCCAGAAGAGAGAAATACATTTAACTCTCCAATTTAAGATGGTAAACTTAATGAAGCTTTGGACTATCTTAAAACTGAAAAATCCCAGGGTGCTGATAATATTCTTTCTATGTTTCTTAAACATCTGGGACCTCATGCTAGAAAAGTACTGGTGAAGTTTTTCAATGTCACGGGAAAAGGGTAAAGTTCCTTCTCAGTAGCTTAAATCTTATTATTTTTATTCACAAAAAAGTATAAAGACCCTGGTACTCTGCATATTTTCTGACCAATCTCCTTGTCGACAAGTATAATGGGGAAAGTTGGATTTTTAAAGGAGGAGCAGTTGGATTTCAGACAATCTAGATCAACTAATTTTCATGTTTATCTTCTTTATCAAACCATAAAAGGCGCTTTGGACAAAAGGAATATTCTAACTGCTGTGCTTGTAAATCTAAAATCCATCTATGATACTGTGTAGAGATAAAATCTTATCTTGAAGCTCTTGAAAATGGGAGTCACCAGCGAACTAGTTTAGAATAATAACCCTTTCAACAATGTAATATTATTCATTAAATCAATCCTCAAGAACAATGAGATAAAGAGCTTTTGGAGAAAAATTCCCAAAAGTCTTGGTGGAACAGTATTTCAAATCTTTCTGACTGGCCTAGGTGAGAGCAGTCGCGAAGTTTTGTCTCATAACTGGCTAAGATTACCTTGCTATGCATTTACACATTGCTGGGCATTACTTGAAGATCCTTGCTGCAGGGTTTGCAACCTTCTGGAACATATGGACTGAAGCCTTTAACCCTGTCCTGCGCTCTGTGCCTCATCTTTGTGGGAGTGATATTGGAAGGCTAGGAGCCTAATAGGTCCATAGACTTTTCTTCTGTTGCCATTTTCTATTGTCTATTGTTTTGTTTTATTCTGCATGGCTTCAATTCTGTCTTTTGTACCCGCCATTGGAAATAAGAAAAACGTTTTGAATCTTTCAGTGGATTCTACATTGATTTAATGAGCTATGTCACCCGAAACCCTATAAATAATATGAATGAAAACTAAAGATGATAAAGATTCATTTTTAATTAATCATTTTACACTTAAATTGCTTATCTTTCAATAAGCCCTTTCCTTTTAAATTGAAGAATATTTTTAGAATGACAATGATCGAAAAAAATCTAAAGGTTATTTATTTCTATTAGATAAGTTATAAAAATTTTAAAAATAAAACATCAAAATTTTAATAACTTAATCAATTTGTATAAAGTAATGTTTCGATTTTGAATTATTTATAGAATTTATAGTATATAGATAAATATTTAATTATATTATGGAATATATATAATATAGAATATATATATATATAAGATATTGATTTATATACCTTTTCATATCCCTTTACTGAATTTTCTTTTGAATACAACAAATAAATCAACAATCCCTTTTGGTTATTTAAAGACAGAATCTCATTAATTCCATATCGCACTCTCTAATGATGTGAACTTGAGCATACGTTGTAACTTCATGATTCGGTTATTTAAAAGCACCATGAAAATCAAACATACAGATGTTGAATGGAAGCTACAAGAAATGATTAAGCAACGAATATAGTTACTTGAATTTTGCGTAGATTATGAGGGCGATGATGCATTCATTATTAATAAGATAATACTAAATAATAAAAATACATCACTTTTGACAGGGAATTCAATTTTTATATAGCTTGAACAGGGTCTTTTCGGGGAAATATTACCAGATCTTGTAAGATTTTTTATAGATTATTTGTCATTATACACATAACACATTTTCTGGAATATCTACAGCTACCAAGATGAAAACTTAATATAAGTAATCATGTTTTCCTACAAGTGTTTTTAAAGATGCAGGGAAGCAAATTAAAGTAAAATTGATAACAGTATGAGTAAATAATTATTTTACAGTAAAATTGATACTGCAATTAAATAATAATATAGTAATTATTCGTAGATATGTTTTCAATATTTTCAAGGTTCGTTTTAATTTTGGTGTAATTATTAGGTTTTACACAAATATTTTAAGAAGTAAATAAAATTTAAAAAGAAACTTGTTTAATATATAAATAATAAATTTAAAGGTTATTAATTCATACAAGATTAAAATTAAGTACGTAACAAAATTTTCTAGAAATTTATAAAATTTAGTTAAATTCAAGGTTTTGAAATATTTTTCTTAAATGTAAAATTAATCGACAATCGTTCAATATTTGATAAAAAACAATTTTATAAGAAATTAAATAAAAGTTTATGTTCTTATTGAAATTAATACTCTTTGAACTCCTCCATTAAGAATTTTACTTTCTACCAATTTTGTGATACTTTCAAATCTAAATTTAAAAATTTATTCTTTATTTCAGCGTACATTCGATTACCTTTAAACTAATAAAAAACTCTTACAAGAATGAGAAAAATATTTTATATTATTATTATAAAAATTTTATTTAATGAATAAATTTTTGGGTGAAGTTCAATATTATTCCAGCAAAAATTATAAATGACATATGCATATCATATCTATTGAAAATGGGAAGTTTGTTTATACTCTCAATTTTAAGATTTACATAAAAAGTTGCATAATTTATTTAGTAATTAAGTTTGCAAGCCCAATGAATGAATTAATACAAATCTTGTTATATATATTTCATAACAAAAATTATAAATTTAAAAACTTATATATGTGTTGAAAACTGCCAATGAAACCCGTTGTTATCCAACCTCATAAGAAGATATATTTTTTTACTTCGGAAAATTTAATTTAAAAATTGTCAGCGATTAATGTAAAAAAAACTAGAAAAATATGCTTAACAAAATAATTTCAAAAAGCCAAACCCAAATTTTAATATCCTAATTTTATTGATATTCAATATTTTATTGCTAATTAAATTATTAAATAAAATATGTTATTTAATTATATTTTTATTGGTATTTTAATTAACAGAAAAATTTCTTACAATACCTTAAAAAGAATTCAGGGAATTAAAGGAAAATAAACGAGATAAGTAAAAATCCAGAAAATATAAAATATGAAACCAGTAATTATTTGTTTCTTCAAGTAAATTACATCATATTAATCAACAGCATCAAAAATCTATGTTATTTTTACACTGAAGTGACAAGTCATGGGATACCTCTTAATATCGTGTCGGCCCTCCTTTCGCCCGGCGAAGTGCAGCAACTCGACGTGGCATGGACTCAACAAGTCGTTGGAAGTCTTCTGCAGGAATATTGAACCATGCTGTCTCGATAGACGTCCATAATTGTGAAAGCGTTGATGGTGCAGGATTTTGGGCACGAACATACCTCTCGATGATGTCCCATAAATGCTCGATGGGATTCATGTCGGGCGATCTAGGTGGCCAGATCATTCGTTGGAATTGTCCAGAATGTTCTTCAAACCAATCGCGAACAGTTGTGGCCCGGTGACATGGCGCATTGTCATCCATAAAAATCCCATCGTTGTTTGGGTACATGAAGTCCATGAATGGCTGCAAGTGATCTCAAGTAGCTGAACATAAGCATTTCCAGTCAATGTTCAGTCCAGTCGCACCAGAGGACCAAGTCCATGTCATGAAAAAACAGCCCACACCATTACGGAGCCACCACCAGCTTGAACAGTGCCTTGCTGACAGTTTGGGTCCATGGCTTCTTGGGGTCTGCGCCACACTCGAACCCTACCATCAGCTCTTACCAACTGAAATCGTGACTCATCGGACCAGGCCACGGTTTTCCATTCATCTAGGGACCAACCGATATGCTCACGTGCCCACGAGAGTCGCTGCAAGGGATGTCGTTCTGTCAGTAAAGGCACTCGAGTCGATCTTCTGCTGGAATAGCCCAAGAAAGCCAAATTTCTCCGCACAGTTCTAACAGACAAGTCCCTTGTACGTCCAAAATTGATTTCTGCGGTTATTTGACGCAGTGTTGCTTGTCTGTTAGAATTTACGACTCTTTTGCAGACGTCGCCGGTCTCGGTCATTAAGTGCAGGCGGTCGACCACTGCGCTGTCCATGGTGGGATGTTCTTCCTGAAATTTCATACTCTCGTCCCACTCTTGACACAGTGGATCTGGGAATGTAGAATTCCCTAACGATTTCCGAAATGGCATGACCCATGTGTCTAGCTCCAACTAACATTCCGCGTTCAATGTCTGTTAATTCCCGTCGTGCGGTCATCATCACGTCAAAACCCCTTCACATGAATAACTTGAACAGAAATGAAAGCTCTGCGCATTTATACCTGTTCTACGCGATGCTGCTGCCATCTGAAAATTTGCATATTGCTATCCCATGACTTTTGTCACTTCAGTGTATAGAATAAAGGCATAAAATAAATTTTTCCCAAATGTAAAATATTTATGTAAACTACCTAATGTGAAAAATTCACACAAAGGAACTTTCAATTTTTTTAGTAAAGAGGTATTTTTGTATCAATTTCTAATTAGTCAAAGACTTATGAAAATATTACGATATAAATATTTTACGCAAGTTTTGAACTTCTTTAGTTACAACAGTGGCCTGATGGCCGAATGGCTAGCGCTCTGGCGTTCGGTACCACAGGTATCGGGTTCAAATCCCGGCTTTGCCCATGGGTGTTGTATTGGTTCGGAATCCACTTTAAGCAGTAGGTCCCGGTCCTAACAGGATCGTAGAGCTCTGCGCGGGGGCATTATTACTCCGCGTCCGTGGCTTACCATCAAGTTACACGCGCCCCACCCCCATGGTTAATGCAAAGTGAGTAACATCAGCGCAACCCTTATGGCGAAAGATCACAGTCTATTTGCCGGCTGCATTAGAAGAAAAAAAAAGTTACAACAAAATAAAAGACGAGTGTAAATAAAAGAAAAATTAGAATGAAAGAAAGAAATTTACTATTTTAATTTCAAGAGAGTCTTTAAACAATTCTTAAATTTTTATGTATCAATTATTGACTAGCGAAAAAGAATAAAAAATGTGTTAAACAAGATTCACAAACGTGAAAAAGAGAACGTAAAGAACTATGACATCCTTTCTAATTATTTTTTTTGCAGACATTTTTTTTTGAATAGCTTGAAAGCACAATTTAAAAATAAAAGACAGGTTTTCCTTTATTTGAAAAACAATAAAATGTTTCTTGAAATATAAAAAAAAAGTTATTAAATTCAAAGAACAGATCTTAATATCTCTATCTAAGTGAGTTTACAAATTTTAACTAAAACCGTTTATCAAATAACATTTTATCTAAACATTTTTATGAACATTTGGCAAATTTGCTTTATATGCATAATAAAACGTTTATAAGATATGATCTGCTTTCCTTAGAGATGTGAAGTAATCGACAATATTATTAATTGATTTCAAAGTATTAAATCATAAATTATTAAAATTAATCGTGACTTTTAAAATAAATTTTTAGTGATATGCATTTTTATGAACATTAGGCAAAGTATTGTGACTTTTTAAAATATGACATTTTTAATAAAACTTTATATGCATTTATAAAATATGATCTGCTTCCCTTAGAGATGTGAAGTAATCGACAATATTATTAATTGATTTCAAAGTATTAAATTATAAATTATTAAAATTAATTGTGACTTTTTAAAATAATGAGAAAATATTCTTTAATTACATAAAGTTATGAATTCTGAAAGTCAATTTTTATTCAAAAATATGTAAGAAATTAATTACGAAGTCTTCCCAATTGTAAAGCTACATTTGCGCATAAATTAAAAAGAAGAAAAATATAAGTATTTTAAAATCGAACTTTTTATCCGAGAAAAATTAACATTTCCATTATAATAAACTGTTTAAAAGGAAGCAAATTTGGTAACTTGTAAAGAATCTAGTTTTTCGCATACAAATATTCTTATCTCTTGTTGCAGAAAAATTTTTAGAATGAAAAAAAGCCACTGGGGGAAATTTCGAAGGGAATAAAATTTCATCGGTTATACCCCTCAAGATTTGTTAAATTTTTTCCCCTATAATCTGTTATATTGCCTGAGGGAATAGAAAACCCAAAATCAATATAAGCATTTAGGATTGAATCAAGTTTGAATGTTTTATTTTAGAACATAATTATGGTATCATAGATTTAAAACGTTCGTGACATTTTAAAACAGCACTCTTGGAAAATTTTCACAAATTGAAAATATTTTTAAAATGCAGATTCTATTTAATATTTATTTTTGTGAAGAAAGTAAACTTTCTCAGTTTATAAAGTCAAAGATCAATAGAAAATGTAAAATGGCTTAAAATTTACAGGAATTTATTTTCTTGAAGTATTATGCCCTTTTTTTAATATGCTAATTAATATCTTTTAGTTCATTGAACCAAAAATTCAACTTGAGATTTTGAAAGGCATCTTTGAACATAAAAATTCAAATAGTGATAAGTAAGCGATATCCAGTTCTTCATTAATTATTTCATGCAGAGAATTGAAGAAGTGCATTATAAAACAATAAATAAATTAATTTCGAAAAAAAAAATGAGTTTAGTTCGTATTATTACAAGAAGGGAATGAATTCTTTTGATTTCCTCCGTAAACCTATCTTACCTCTTCATCCTTCTTTTTAAGTTACGTAAACCGTCATGCATCATTAAATGTTCATCAATACAAAGAAAAGTATGGAAAACGATTTATCGTGTAGCCATTCAATTTTATTAATTGATCTACAGGATGTAAATGAACAAATTAATGATAATTTCCATTATAATAGAATAATATGTTTAATTTGAAAATGACATCAATTCAGCGATTTGATGGAAAGAAACCATTCTACAAATTTGCTGTTAAATTGTTCATTCAAGTTTGAAGTATTTCAAAAGAGTAGTTTCTGCACGAACTATATATTAATAATTTTCTAATAATTGAAAATATATATATGTATGTACACACAAAATTCAGATGTTTAAGGATGTGCTCCTTAGTTTTAGAATTTTCAAGAATTTTTGTTAATACTAACAAACTATTTATTAGAAAGGAATTCATTAAGAGCTTGGGTATCACTAAAACTTACATGAGAATTCATTTTGATTAAAAATTGGTACTTATTTTTTTTATCAAAAAATAGAATAAACATAATGAAAATTGAGATGTTATATATTATACTAATTTAAATTATCTGTTTCTGGGCAGATTCTGTGTCAAATAACTACTTCATAGAAAACCAGTGGGAATGGGTGAACCTAATCGAAATTCTATCATAAATTATACGTCTCTGCGGACACGAGATCTTTCACCAGTGTCTAAAGTAATTAACATATAGATCTAGCGATTCGCCATTTCCACCGAAAAAAGAAAGAAAGGTAAGAAATCAACGAAAAAGGAAAACATCTTCATTTGCAACAGAAATGCTTCGTTATCCCCGAGATATTGCATTTAATAAATGGAAATCGATTCCCTTTCTAAGGTTATTAAATGCGAAAGAAACCATAGAATGCGTTTAGATGTTGATAATGAGCAGAATTCGATATACTTGGGAATGGAGGATTCAGGTAATTATTTAAAATTTTCGGTTCAATATATGAATATGTATAATATATCGAGAAACAGATAGGAATGTGACTATGAGTAATCAGCCTTTCCAAAAACGCGTCAAAATAATAGGTTTCCTTTTCACGTGTTTTGATCCTTTTATTTAGATAATGATCGTTAGTTTAGAATCCCCATACTATTAGTGTCTTTTAAAGTCTTTAAATTGGGGGTCAAGTAAAGGGAGTAAAGTCTATTTATGGCTAAAACAGCTCTATTAGATGTTGCTTGCTAATGAGAGAATTTTCTTTTGAGTCCAAGACAATTAAGCATAAATAAACGAGACTCCGGCATGTTTTCAAATTTTTGAAATATTTTCTTTGCATCTTTATTTAATTAAAAAGAGAACTTATTATTCCCCTTTGTCTTGC
Source organism: Caerostris extrusa (assembly GCA_021605095.1). Lineage (NCBI taxonomy): Eukaryota > Metazoa > Arthropoda > Arachnida > Araneae > Araneidae > Caerostris > Caerostris extrusa. The sequence goes on along the minus strand of BPLR01011770.1, from coordinate 135,632 downwards.
TTCATTCTTCAAAATCGTGTAATGGACATCATGTTTAAAAAGTCTTATAGAATCGATGAAAATCTTTTATTTTCCAAAACGTTATTCCGACAAAAGGTATTGTAATTCATGGGAATACTTTGTATTTTATTTTTCTTTCTTAGACTATTTTTGGCAATTAAAAAATTATAGTACAAAGGAAAGCTTTTTATTAAAAAGATATTGCAAACGTTTTAAAATTTTCATAAACATTTAAAAGGGGTGTTTTGAAAACATGATGAGAAGTTGCTATTTAGTATAGGGATAATAAGACTTTTTCTAAATATTAAATATTTTTAAGGTAAAATTAATCGCCAAATAATTTTATTAATAAATATATACATGTGATTTGCTTTTATTGCAAATATTTATATCAATTGATTAAATTGGTTGGAACAAATGGGGATATTTTAGTTTTCTTATAGCTCCAAGAATCTTTTTACTATTATTTAATTCACTTTAGAACAATTCATTTGTTGACACTCTATTAAAATTTAGTGTAAGATTTTGGAAAATAACTATTATTTAATATATGATATATTTTTAAATTGGTTCCTGAAGTTGTGTAAAATTTTTATTTATTTATTCATTTTTATTTTTTTTTATTTATTCATTTTCCTTATTTTCTCTTCCTGTAAAGATTAATATTTTTAACTCTCATTGTATTATAACTTAGAAATGAGTTGGATAAAGTATGTCTGGCAAAATAGGAATACAATATTTAATATAACGTTCAATTAAAAATACACAATATTTTATACTCCCAAACATAAATTAACAAAAAGAATTTTAAAGTATTAAAAAACTTGAACAGATATGCCCACAAAGCCCAATTAAACACCTTCATCAATGAGAATTTCATATTTATTTCACTCATACATAAATGAAATCATTTCCAGTTAAAACACACTGGCCATTGCTAACTTTTCAAATTAAAGAAGACGAATTTCCATTTTAAGTGCCTAAAGAAACAAATAATAAACAGTTTCCAAAAATATCAAAAAAACATAAAGTTCTTAGATGTAATCAATGAAAAGTAATATTTTTTATAAGATCCGTCTTATATAATTCTCAATAATTCACTTTAATAAAATCAAACATTTTCCAACATCTTGAATGAGGTTTATAAGTCTTTCTAAAGAGTATTTAAAGTTTAATGTTTATGTGCAAAATTTGACTTTGTTCAGAAAAAGTATATTATTTATATTTGTCTATAACTTTTTTATATTTCAATGGGTAAGAGTTAACTTTTTAAACGTTAGAATTTCTACAATTCATTAATACAAAAACCTTTGATGACTGTGAAAAATTCTAAGCATTTTGTGAACAAACTACTACTGAAATATGAAAAAATGATGTTGTTAATCATTTTATGTCATTAATTCTAGTCAAAATTATTAATTATTTGCCAAAAAAGGAAAAATGAAATATAATAATATGTTAATTAGACATCGCACTGTATGGCGATACAAAAATATTTAACATTTGGCCATAAGTGTTGACCTTCTAGAAAATTTCGAACAATTTAAAAATCAGCTAGTAAAAGTTTCTATTGATGTCTTATATGATGGGCCTCTCTATGAAATTTTTTTTTCCAGAATCATTTGTTTTAAATTAACAATAAAAAACAATATCTAGGAGAAATAAAGTTTGTTCGATTTTAGAAGAAATTTTCTCTATAGATTTTTCGATTAATTTTGTAAACAGAAAACAACAATATATGATAAAACTTATTTTTATGAAAAGTGGACTCGGAGAATGGAGCTCCTGACGTGGCAAATATATTGCAAATATTGTTATTATATAATTACGAAGTTATTTCACGGAGCCAAATAAATCCTGTATGCTAAAGTTAAACACACTTTTAAAAATAAGCAAGTATTGCAAAATCAGTCAACACAAAAATAAAGGGTGGTAAAAAGGAACATAAATGCACACAAAAAACCCAAAAGAAATTAGTATAACATCCAGAGAATAGCTTCAACTCTCTCTGTAAATCTGATGTATGTATGTATGTATATACATCAGATTTACAGAAAGAAAGGATAACTAATACATAAACTATATACATAAACTTATATAAGAAGAAGAATACTGGGTTTTTAGACTTAATGCTTTCACGCTTGATGCTTCTGCCAAAGCTGCTATTTGATCTTATGAGTCTCCATTTTTCAGTTAATAATTGCTTGGACGCTTTTTTTGGTGATATAGTCTATATATTTTCTGACTTTTAAGACTGGAATACTTTTCTGGTATTTTGTCCCAACTACTGGGATCTTTGCTTCAAGAACTATTGTTGCTGTGTCTGAAAACATCTAGAATCTGGATCAGGGACATTGTTTCAACGACAGAAACGCTATGTCTCAGTTTGAATATTTTTGTGTACACTACTTACGACTATTGACAGCGCTAAGTACCTGACTTTTGATATGAATATGAATAATTAAGGTAATCGAAATTCAGATGTTTGTACACAATTTTGGAAAAGAATTCGACAGTGATTAACAATAATCATTACAACAGTACTGCTAGATTTTATATTTTATTTATAAAACATAACTAATTTGTATATTTTTTCGTTAAAGTTGTAAAGATTAATAAAACTTTCATTATATTTTATTAACGGATATTTTTTTAATTACAATATTGTAATTTGATATTTATTTACAATAAGGATAGAATATAGTAACTAGCACGTCAATAATTATTTCAATGTATTATTTTAAATTATTCATGCCTTATGAAAAAATTCTAGAGAACTATTTTGGTTATGTGAATTCTTAAAATGCATAAAAGGTAATAATTTTACAAACAACATTGTGAGGGAAACAATTTGCTAAATTTACAATTTTAAAATATATCAAAATTAATATTAATATAAAAATTAAAAATTCAGTAATTTTATATATACATTTCTGTGCATTATATATATGAATTACATTAAGACGTTGACATTTCTGCAGCCACTTCAAAAGAATTTGTATGGCCTAAGAATATGAGTACTTACTGTAAATACAAATACTGAAAATCAAATTAGAATCCAATTTAATTTATTTGCTAATTAATGCTAAGAACACAGCATAATAGATAATTCAGCTAAATTCTTAGTGAGGAAAGTAAAATTATAAATTATTTACATTAAAAAGCTTTTAATACATCAAATATAAAAACAAATTTTAAACATTAAACTGTATATTTTTACAGCAATTCATATACTATATACAAGATTTTTGGATTATTTCCTTTCATAACATACAAAACTGTTCAATTTTTTTGCCACCCATTTGATTTTGTTAAAAAAGGACAAATGCAACTTCTTAAATCTACTTCAACAATTCAATGCTTCATGAATCCTTAATTATAGTTCCGTTGTGTCACATTTCAATAATGAACACGATATGTACAAATATTGAACATAGATATGATATGAGGAACATGACGTGAAGAAAAAAAGATAAATTGTGAATGTAGGGTTTAAATCTATTAAGTTCATCTATCTTGTCTCAAGACAATAACACAAAATTTATAATAATAAGACAATATTTTTTATGATGAATCCGTATTCCAACAAACTAATGTTTAACTGTCTAAGACAGGGGTCTCCAAACTTTCCTGCCTTAGGGCAATACTGTTTACTCAGTAAGTACCAAGAGCCAAAACCATTTTAATTTTTCTGCCATTATCTATAATTTCCAGTTAGTTGTCATGCTTCAGTTAAATTTTCTGTGTATTATGCTTGTCATTAAGCTTTACCTAGCAAGTCAATAAAACCGAGTTATTATCATTCTGTATTTTTTATCCAACTTATTACAGCAACAATAAGCTATTCGCTGTCGTAGGCCGGATTGATGACACTAGCATGCCGGATTTGGCCCGCGGGCCGTAGTTTGGAGACCTCTGGTCTAAGACAAAGCATTTATTCAGCTATGTATTAAAAGAAAGGAATTTTTGAAGGTAGAAAAACAAACTCGCATCAAATAAAATGATCTATTTTATTTATCGAAATTTTGCTGGAATTTCTCTGTCAGACCAGGTCTCCAAAGATAGAGGTGATTAAAGATTCATAGTTAATCCTAAAGGAAGATTGTAACTCTCATGGGACTGATCAAAAGTTTATAGTGAGACCACACTCTTGGTTAGAAATAAATTTTATAATCTTACAAAATCAGGCTAATAGATACAGAAAAATACTAAGAATGATATTTTTCAATGAGAATCTTACTATTATAATTACCTGGTGTCTTTTTAGTATGTAAATTTGTTTCAAAATAAAACTAAAACAATAACTAATAGATTGATAAAAAATTTGTTTATTTCTCTAAGTGAAAAATGCATAACAAAAACTGTAATTAAGAAAATAATTGCGTCTGCATATTAATGATAAATCCCAATATTATAATGTACTAAATAAAAATCGTTCAACATTGTTGGTAATACAAAGAAGAAAAATGCTACTTATAACTCATCTGGAATTAAAATTATTTTTAAGGGTGATTTTATGATCCCTCTCTTTTAATATAACTGACAATTTTTGGCATATTTTTAAATTATACTCAAAATACCTATTTGTTCTCTACAAATTCATTCTCAATCAATATTAATCTATGAAACTCATGATCTGAGATTGTGAATTAGAAATAAATGTTACTTTTGGAATTCTGGCTTGGATTGATATTGAAAACTGAAAACTATTTATCTTTAAATTGTTAATTCAATTTAATTGTTAGTTCGAATTTAGAAAAAAATATAAATACATACTTAATCAAAAAACAAGAGAACAAATTAATGTATCTTTCATTTGCAGCTCTACAAACATAGTTTTCAGACGCACACAAGATGAAGAATTCTGTGAGACAAAACCAATGATTTTTATTTTACTTTTTTTCAGAAGTGAAATATTTACTCTAGCTTCGTGCTTTCAGTGAAATGGAATAATTATGCTATTAATTTAATGTTACATTGAAATCTTATTTGGTTTATGTATTCTTTGTATTGTCATTTACATTAAATAGATATTAATTTACTCTATAATATCATTATCTTTCTATCCATATCATTTTCTTCCAAATTTTTTTTTTTTTAATATTTTGTAATAACATCATATCTTTATTATGGAAACATCGTCAATTAATGATAATCTATTTCCTCTTCCTTTTTTTTTAGATGAAAAGTAATTTTCAATATAGTCTTTTCATAATTCTGCGCATTTATCATTTATTTCTTATGCTTTTAATTCATCTTTAATAAGTTATCCTTTTTCTAGGATCTAGTTTGTTAACCGTCAATGCTAAGGGCAAGGTTTTTTTATGTTGAGGTTAAAATAATATAAACATATGTGCGTATACACATATAAGGGAAGCAGTGTGCATAAAAGGAATTTTCTTCTGATATATGAGCTTTTTCTTATTTATACGTATAGGATCGTTTTATCATTGTTGCACTAGAACTTCTGTATAAAGGGCTTTGTTAATGATGATAAGGTGGCAGGAAATATACGATATGTTTAAATTTTATGGCATTTAAGTTATGCCGTTATTATCATTTAATGATAGTCTTGAGAGTTTTTTTTTTTTTTTTTTTTTTTTGCTAGGAAATTTAAAATTTGCAAGCGCAATGTGTGTAGGCGAAAATGAAATGATTACAAGCTATAACCCCTTTGTTACTTAGGTCTCATATACTACTTAAAAGTCAACATCTCTTTTACCAGTACTTTTAACAAAATATTTTTAAACGATAAAAACTAAAATTAAAGTCTATAATTAATTTTTTTTTTTCATGTTAGAGTAGCTTTTTTTTTTTCTTATGTTTGGTGAAGATTTTTGCTAACACAGAAGCATTTTGTATTACTAATGTACACAATTATTTTTCAGGGAAATAAATTGTACTGATAATATAAAATAACAAAAATAAAGCAATAAATTAAACCAAATTTATTTTACGCCGTAATACTTGAAAAGGAGTTGCATTAGTTAACTCTATCGGTTATTTATAAATAAATAAATTGCCATAACGGCATTAAATTAACTTCAGGAAAAAATGTAATTATTCCACATTTTGTTTATTACTAGACAAATTATAATAAATAACTGAACTACAAATCTGAAAAACAAATTTAATAAATAAATAAAAAGTCAAGTACCTACAAGAATATTATTTAAATGTTTATTTACTAAGTAATAATTTGAACAGCATTTAAAGTAAAAAAATTCCAAGTGTCACATGCACACTTAATTCCTAACATAAGTTCTTGAAGAGTTGCTGTCTGAAGTAGAAAGGGTTTTTTACTTCTTTTCAACTTAAGAACTCTCACATAAGAGCAAACTACAAAATATCTTTTCAGATGAGTGTTTATCAATTCATAAATTAAGATACGTGCAATAAACTGCAATTATTTCTTTAAATTAAAAGAATGGTTTATTTTGCTGTCACAAAAACAATTATCTGGATATTTTGGATTTTTCACTTCTTCAGAGCAACGTAGCATATGCGTCTTTTGAATATTTTCGAAATTAAAAATAATGTGTCGGATAAAAAAATATAATAGATAATTATTCAAAACAGTATACACCTGAAAGAATGCAAAGAAATTTATATAATAGAAATATTTCCAACAACACACTAAGTAATTTGCAGTTCTTAAAATATTCTCCTTCAAAATTGAATAAATTCCTTGATTATAAGAAAGATATTTATTATTTACTTTATTTTAATTGAAATCCTAATTTTATTTAAAACTAACTAAATTATTACATTTTTAGGTTAACCAACTATATTAATGGGATTATATATATATATATATAAACATATATATATATATAATTCTTCTGTACCGGTGTTTGCCGCTGTTCTCCTTCTAAACGGCTGGATTGATTTTGATGAAATTTTTGTGTGTGTTTGAGAGGATCCCTGGATGTTTTTAGATTCACAATTGGATTCCGTAGGTGACGTTGAAATCGAGTTCTAAGTTTTTTAAAAAAATTAATATTTTTCGCATATCACTTACAATATTTGATAATATTATATTCACAGCATTATATTCACAATATTTTAAATTCACAATTGGATTCGGTAGGTGACGCTGAAATCGGGTTCTAGGTTTTTAAAAAATTAAGCTTTTTCACATATCACTCACACAGAACCCTCCTCAATATTTGAACCCTAACTATCAATTACATGTGGCGATGGCAAGCCATCAAGTGTGTTCATAAAATCGCATTAAGATATAAACAAAAAAAAAATTATTGATTTTGTCTGACAGTTTATGAGAAAAGTATAACAGGGGATAAAGCTTCTGTGCATCTGACTGCAGGTATATATGTAAGTTGTTCTGCATACGCCCTTGACCAAAAAAAAAAAGTATATATCTTACACTATGAAAATTGAAATAACTATAAAAGAATTTGACACTTGGCATATTTGAAGCAACATCAATAAAATAAAATTAGTTGTACCAGGCATACAAATTTGTAAGCAAGCTTCGCAATATTTTTCAATAAAGCTGATATTTGTACATTTAAAGGCGAAATGTCAAAAATTGTAAGGATTTATAACAGATTATAACCTGTCCCCGTTATTAGTAACCAGTAGTTATAACAGATTGATAAGTTGTGAATGATAATAGGTCTAGTATGAATGAAGTATAAGAAAAGTATTTGTAATGTGTTATTGCCAGAATATAGTTGCTTTTGAAGAGAAAAAAAGATATTTAATTTGTTTTCTTTGTCTTTCATTTCACTTCACACTTTGTCTAATCTCCTAATCTCATTATATATAATTAGGCATAAAAAATATTTTGTATGTTGTTTTGAAAAACTCAGACTTTGTAATACATATTCGTTTGACTCACTAATTGGAGTTCATTGTGAATTTGTAATTGTGATGATCACCTGCAAATTTTTATTTTGAGTGTTTATTTGTGTTGATGATTTTATAAAAATTTTACGGAGTACTAAACGGCTCATCAAAAATAAATAATATGTATGTTTGTTAAACAAATTATAACATCCATAAAATTCAAATATAAGTTACTTATATTTATGTGTTATATGTATATTAAAGAACAATGCCATGTCTTCGTGGACGAAGGAGAAATATTGGTCGACGTACACGGAATTCACACACACCGTCGGTTAAATAGAACGGAGGAAGATCATTTGACATAAAATGCAAATATAAGAGATCAAATTGCAAACAGACATTCAAATGAAATTCAACAGCAAAGCAACCTTCGAGCTAATGTATTGAGACAAAAACAAGGCCCTTCAACTAGCCACCGACACACACAGAGCGCGTGAACGACAAGCGCATCGCACACTGACACGTGCATCATTTCTGCACCTTGTGTTCGAATATGAATCGGGCATAGAATATTCGTAACATTTACAAATTGTAATCAAAATTGTAATCTATGGACAAAGAATGTCAAAACTACCATGCATTCATATACAAAGTTGAATCGGCCAGTCTCTTCTGCTCTTTTGAAAATATTGTGCTATAAAGTTTGCCACCAGAACCATTAAAAACACAATTGGCCGGAGCAACATCTCAATCAAAATTGTAAATTCAATTCTTGATTTCAAACGAGATAATTTGAAACAACAAAAATAGTTCAGAATGAGGATGGTCTCAATTTTGTATCAACGTTTCAGATTCAGGGCCAGGTGTATCCTCAAATTGGTTCTTTAATCTCAATGCCTGATGAAGATCCAAATTTCTTGCAAACCTACCTCGTGGACGAAGAGGAACAACAAATAAACGCACGCTGAGTGTAATCGCAGAGGGAGGAGAGATAAATTGTGGTGACATTGGAACAATTTTTGAGAAATCACAACCAGTTAATCCAGTTGTTTAATACTGTTACAAACAGACTGCAAAACGACAACTACATGGTCGTCATCAAAGCAGACAAAGTACCATCTGGAGAGCAGGCAGGCCGATACAATGCACCAACCATTAATGAAGTAGCAGTTGTTACAATTGGCGAACGTCGAGATGTACCAATCCATCGCAGAGATAACAAGGTGCACACAATTCAAGACAGCCATTGTTCTTACGACGCTTTGCAATATGCATTGATATTTCGGGAAGGAGAAGATGGATATCATTTTTAACATCAAACAAAGCGACAGTTCGCTGACAGCGTCATCCAGCGACAGTTACAATCTACATACTAGTTACTTTTTTTCGATTTTATTATTTTTATATATTTTTGCAGGTACAGAAAGTTAGAGAAAGTTACAAGAAAGTTAACGCGATGAACTTCTACACACATCGGTTGATTATATGTGTCAATGAATTTGCGAGAGCCAAATATTTAATTTTTTGGACGCGAACTTCGTCGGTTGAGGCTGATGGTCGACTAGAAAGATCGTCTTCAGCGCGTTGTCTGCCTTCTTTTTGAACTGTTTATACCACTTCTAAAGATTTCTTTCAGATCTGCAACATTCTATACGTTTCCGCAAACAAAACTGAATACAAGTTCTTTGCTCAATTAATTCAGACATTTCAAAAATCGCAGGAATCAGTTTTAGCATCTCACAAAAGCCAAGCGCAACTCAAACACTAATGAATATTTTGACGTCAAATTTCACACAGATGTCAAGAACAGTGCCAACAACCTAAAAAGAAGAAATAAATTGAAATTCCATAAGTTCCGGGAATTTTAAATTGAAAATTGGTCTTACTTTTTGACACAGTATATTAGTCATAATTGAATTTGCTGGAAAATAACAAGCATTGAGATCTCACACTTGCAGATGCAGTACTGAGTTCCTCTCCTCATCAAATTCGCCAATTATTCGCCATATTATTAACGAGATGTTCAAATTGATCGACATTGTTGTCGATCCTGTAGAATTCGTGAATTCACTGGATTTACCGGAAATGCCATCACATAGCTTGCGATTAAAAATCGGCTTACCAATAATTTTGCTTTGAAATTTAATTGCACCTAGCCTATGCAATGGTACGTGATTGGCCATAAAAAATTTGGGCATTGTTCTTGAAGCTATTATTTTGAACGGTAAGTTTCAAGGTGAAGTTCTCCCGTCAGAGGATCGCAATGATACCTTCAGACTCATCCATTCAAACACCTGCAATTTCCAATTCGCTTGGCATTCGAAATTATTGTTAATAAGTCACAAGGCCAAACAATGTCCATTAGATCTAGAAATTCGCGCTTCTCAAATGACCAATTAAATGTTGCGTGTTCTAGCGTTGGCAAATCATCAAGTTTGTTCATTTATACACCTTAAGAATTGACGAAAAAAACACTGTTCATCAACTCGCATTAAGAAAAAAAACATGGAAAATATTTTTATACTATTCTCTTTGCTGTAAGTCACCATTAGATAGTACTGCAGTATATAAACTTTTATGCCGTTCAATCGCTATGAAATTTGATAATAATATGTATTCAGTATGGAAAATATATTCGCGCTAACAACTTTATTGCCACCAGATGGTGCAGCAGTATTTTATCTTATACACCGTTCAAACTTAGTATGAAAATTAGCTAAATTAACCATGAAAATTAGTATGCAAATATATTGGAACATGGAGAATATATTCTGAATATGTAATTTTCTACAATGCATTTTTTGGCAGGACAACGTATATCAGGTCCTGCTTGATCGATTTTGATGAAAATTTTTAGTGTTCTTCAGTGGGTATCCGGATAGCTTGGAATTACAATTGGATCCGGTAGGGGGCCGGTATCGGATTCAGGATTTTTTTTTTTTTTTTTATTTTCAGGGTAGGACAACGTCTGCTGGGCCCGCTAGTATATATATATATAATAAAATATTAGAAATAGTTCATAAAAAGCATTAACTGCTAAAATTAAAAGGAATTTTAACCAACAAATTATGTAAATATTGCTTCTTATATTTGTTTGCTTACTCTAAAAATAAAAAAAAAAAAATGGATTACAGGGCAACCAAAAACGAAATAATACTTTCTAAATCCTTTAAAAAAATTTTTAAAATGTTAACCACTTTTTTACATATATTCAATTTTCCTTTGAATGATTACATTTGATTGATAACGGGAAATAGTAAATAAATTTTTTTTTAGGTATTTACGATGTACTACAGAAATTGTGTTATTGTTAAATAATAATTAATACTGAAGATAAAGGTCAACAATTTCAGCTTTTAGTATGAAATTTTGTAATGGACAATTTTTGATGTGTTATAATAATTTATTTAAAGAATAAATTTATATTTCAGTTTCAGGCTAAAGTCTTTATAGTTTTCTTTAAAAGAAAAATGTTTTAATACTTTAAAGACCTTTCAAAAGTAATGTAGTATGGTAACTATTTAATGCAACCTATAAAATCGGTAAAACAATTTATTGATTTATCATAGTTTTGTTCATTTGATAGTACTTTAAAAAAAAAAGAAAATTAAATATAGGGAAAAACGATAAACTTTATAACAAAACTTGAAAAAGATGGCTAGAAAACAATTCCCTTCTTCACGTCATTAAATGAGATATTTTTAAAAACTACCTTTTACTTTGAAAGCTAGATACAAACAAGATTTCTGAGACAAAGATGAATGCATTTTTTATTTTATAGGCGGGGCATAAATTTTACGTTAAAAATTGCTAAACTTTGTTATTCTTTTAAATGATAGCTAAAATTAAATACTGAACAAGTTAGTTTCTTTGGTTTTCAATTACTAGCAAATTATCTGCATTAAATTATTTGCGTTGAAAGAAATGTTTAAGCTGATTTATGTTTACAAAAAAACTCTTTATAATTGATTTGTTGAAAGGTTTATAATAATATTTACTTTTTCGCTTTGTGTTAAAATAAAGTTCACGTAATGAAATAACTACCTTAATGTCATGTCTACTACAGTTTAGTTATGATTTTTTTTTTTTTTCCTTCAGTTTAATTTTTAGAAATTTGATGAAAAATGTAGAATGATGGATAAAATGTTCGATGCGGGATAAGTATGACATTAGAAAGGAGAACAACTATCTTTCTTGGAGAAACTGGTGCAAAGATTTGTTGATTTTCATTTTTTTTTTTAATATTAAAAAATTCTCTTATTTAATATTAATTTTTCTTCCTAAGTTATTTTCCTTCCTTTAGCATCAGTAAGAAACATAATCCACTCAATTTCCGTCATATTTGACATATTTTGAATTTCAACAATCTCTTCGTAATTTAAATTAGGAAAGTTAAATCCTTATTTGACTGCAAGAAATTAAAAAAAGTTTATATTAATAAATTCAGCAGTCTTCTTTAGTTGAACATGTTTTGCAAATTTGGTAGGGGGATATCATTTAACCTTACAGGTCGTTGCAAATGTTTGAAAATTTTAAAATTGAATTTAAGTAGATATTACTGATAATTCTGTATTTTGTTTTCTTAAGAGAATGAAAATAAATTTCATAATTCTTTAGCCAATTAAAATAAATCCAAGAACCCTTCAAATTTTTACAGCTAATAATTTGTTATTATTCCTAAAAAAATTCCATAGTGAAATTCGTCTTAAGTGTAATAAATTTGTAATCTTATTGAAGAAAAAAAAAACAGATCATGGATAATCAGGTTAGTGTGAAAATTGATTTTAAATATTTAATTGACAGAGGAATCGGTATTTAATAAAATATTTAGTAAATATTTTAGACTATTTATTGTAAATAACAATTAATAATCAATCAATAATCAATAATTTATTATTTATTTTTATTCTAAGAATAATTGAATTCTTTTTGGTTTGATTTCGCACATTTTCTCAAATTTCAGTTATTGCAATTCTCTCCACTCTAAAACTTTTTCATCTAAATTATCTCTTCAGCAAATGTTAATTAAATTTTTCTCATTTCACTTTTATGTGCAGAGAAATTAATCAATAAATTAAGCTCAATTACATTTTAAGTTGCATTTCATTTAAAAATCGAAACTTTTTCTTCAATTAACTATTTATAATTAAGAAATTTTTGTAAAGCTTGAAATTCTGAAATATTCTATTGTCTAAAATCATATGATTTAGTTTTGTGTTGGACGATTTATCTTCTAATTACCGTTAAAAATACATTATTTTGATTACATATTATTTTGTTTTCCAAATTATTTCAAAATCTAACAATAATTTTCTGTATCTCTTACTAATTTTTTTGAATCAAAAATTAATGTGATAAATGCTGAATTAAAATAAATTTATGTTAACTTTTTGACTTCATTTTTTTGATAATTTAATACATTCTAATACAATTCTTTTCTGCAGTTCTAAACATTGTTGCAACTTGTGTTTTACTAATTCACTGGCAAAATAGTGTCGCTGATAAAAATGTGATATTTTTTTTGAATTTCAATTCTTACATTGAAATTGTTTTATAAAATGACCAATTTATAAAACATGCATTTTTAATATGAAATTTATATTTGCAATAATTACTTATAATATATATTACAAGAAATTTTTACTTTAAGATAACTAGAAGGAAAACATAAGTTTTAATAGAAGAAGAATATTTTTAACATTTGATAACGGCTTGATTAATATTAGATAAGAAAAGTATTAATTTATAACAACTTTTTATTTTGAGTATGGTGACGATATATAGACAGAAATAAACAACACTTTTATACATGGTGTGAAACACTTTATTGACTGTCAAACAATAAATCTAGAACACATTCCATCACTTTTCACAAATCTAACGCAACATCAATATATTTTGTTGTAAATAGCGTTAGATCGTCACAACATGTGTTTAAAGTGCTCGCATAAGTTAGAACATTGAAAAAAAAGCACATCTCTAGCAGAGACCTAAGAATCAATTCGCATTGTATATATTCAAAGTGTATCCAACATCAATGCGTCATCAAAGGGAACGATATAAAACAATTCAATACAATATGAAATACGCAATATTAAACCAAAGACACGAATACATATAAAAATGCCTTTCCAGTATAAAAAAGAAGAGCTCTCGCAGCTCACACCTTGAGACAGCATTTCATAACGCAAAGGAAAAAACATCTACGGACATTTCAACACCAAAGAGAAAGGGTGAAATATTGTGGTCATAGAGAAAATGAATAGAAACTGAATTTTATCATGTCTTTTGAAAGAATTATAATCTCTGAGAATACTTTTAGGATATATGGTTTATTGAAATGTAAATTTGTGTTTTGAAGAATTAAATACTTTTCATTTAAAGAAATAGAATCTTAAAATTAATTCTAATAGCATTAATTTCCATATTCTATTGAAAAGGTATAATACACAGTCTTAAAAATAAAGATTTTTTTTTTTATTTTTGTTCAGTCAGTATAAGAACATGTACCTTAAAAAATGCTAGAAAAAATATTAACATTTAGGACATACCGTCTGATACGTCAATATATTTAAAAATATATTTAAGAAATGTATATCCATTACATTAAATGTATCGAAATTAAAAGATATTTGAAATGGTTACGTATATTATATGGTTACGTTTCTAATAGAGTTTATTACTCCTTAAAACACTGTTGTCCTTCGAAGAAAGTGATCTGTAAGTAATTGAAACTGGAGTTATTTACTGTAATGAAAATATTTGACATGGAGCTTTAGCTCGTATTAAAATTGTTTATTTAATTAAATTTTTTGGGGAATGTTGATATTACCATAAAAAATAAAATTTACGTAACTATTAAATATTTAAACTCATAAAATAAGTGTCTGTATGAATTTATATAAAGCTTAAATAATGCGATTAAAAAACAAATATTGTAAGCATTTAAAAAAAAAAGCTGACACAAAACTTTTTTACAGGTTTGTTTATAAGTTTCTAATGATACAAGTTGAAATTATTGTCATAATTTAAAAAATAATTTTTTTTTAACTTTCAAATCGATAAAATTCTATATTATAGTTTAATTCTTTTGCCTGAATTTTTGTTTCACTTTTCTTCAAACATTTCTTACTAGTTACAAAATAGGAATATAAAACATAATAGCTTTCAAATTCTTTTTCTACTTAGAATAGATAGCAAAAATGAAATAATTTAAATTTTGGTTTAAAAAAAATCTGTTAGTAAGCACACATTTTGGTGGGCTGCTTATTAATATTTTAATAAAGGATTTCTTTACCATAACAATACTTGAAATTGTTGAAAGTAGTTTTTGTATTCATTATTAAATTTCGAGAAAACAGGAATCTAAAATTTACAATACAATGTTCTTGTCCGAATAATACGAGGCAAAGGAAGTCCTTTATTTTATTATATTCGCTACATAATTTAAGCTGCTGATCTATTATACAATAGTTTACATTTTACACTTCTTGAAAGCAGAAAGAAACTATGGAATTTAACAGAGTAATAAAATAGTTTTCCTTTGTTGAACTTAAAAAGGGTGTAACGATAAAGGAAACCATTGTGTTGGCGAAAAAATAATTTGGGCTTCCTTTAAATGTTAACTTCGTAAGGAATCACTTTTCCTGAAGGTTTCGTGTAAAATTCTTTAGAAATATACAAGAAAAACCTCTAATCTATCTTTGTATAAATAAAAATTTGTTTCTTCAGGAATTCAATTTTTAAATTTTTTTTTTGTAAAAGTTCAGGTTGTTTGTTCATTTTCCATATTTTTTGACAATGAATTATTTTTTATGATCCTGTAAAGTTTTGTTTTTTAAAATGCAGTACCCCTTTTAAATATATATTAAAAATGTACTTGTATTCAACACTAACAACTTTTATATATTTTAGAAAATTGCAAAAATTGAATAATCTAGAGAACTCTTATTAAACTCATAATCAATAATATCAAGACTATCTTCATTAAATTGTTATCATTTCCAAATTTTTTTTTTTATTACATCAGAACTTTGTGTTCTTCATTTTTTTAAATACTTCAATAAAATAAATTTATTGCTTATGTAAACTATATATGCTTTTAAATGGTGTTAAGTTTTATAATCTTAATTTCTTTTTATTTAAATTGAACTATTTTAATTAAGACTTGAATAAAATTCTAATAAATTTTTATTTTATATCGTAAGTGTTAGCTTTGTGAGTGATATTAACAGATTTAGGGAAGACGCCCAGTTTTAACTTGCTTTAAATATTCTAGAATAACATTTTAAAAGAAAATAGCTGATAAAGTAAGAGTAAATAAAAAATATTTTAAATGGTTTATAATTTTTCAACTTACTACTACTCCATTGGCCACAACATTTCTTTACAACATCGCCCTTTCTATCCCAAAGTCTCGGCTTTGCCTTACTTCCCAAGGAAGTATGCCATCTTGGTTTAGAAAACATTGACATTTATGAAAACAAACATTGATTAGAACGAATTATTCTTAATTTTTTTCATAAATATCAAGTTACAAACCTGAAAAAACACACCATTAAATACTTATTCCATCATTGATTTTTTTAAATTTTTGGTGATGCATAACATCGTCATTCAGTATAATATCAAGGAATATATATATATAAACAATGACAACAGTGAAAAGGTTCCACTGGGGAATTCCGACTCAGCTGAGAATGTCACGCCATCTTTACAAATTGCTGCGATTCAAACTGCCATCTCCTGGGTTTTAGGAGGAGCCTGTGTCTGCTTCAAGATTCCGCAATGTGGCAGCAAGGGTTGGGCCTCAGGTAGAGTGCTATCGGTTGCAGCAGGTGGGACAATGACTGGTTTCGGTGGTACTTTCGGTGGCAGCATGCGAACTCCTTGTTGAGTGGGGTGAATGATCTGGTGATGGTGGTGAGTGTAATCCGGAGGAAGGGTCGGGGGACAAATAGCCAAGGCAGAAGAACCGCTAGCTGCAGATGGTTTACTTTGGCCAGGCATCACAATAGATTCGCATTCGTTACCATGGCGTACCTGGAAAAGATTACCACAGTGGCATCCAGGAATTAATTAGTTTAATGGGGTATTTTTCATTCGACAGACCAGAATAAGAAATTTAGTTTTTAAAATTTTTTTTATTAAATGTTGTTTTTTTGTTTAAGTATATTTTTATGGCCAGGTATCACAATAGATTCGCATTCGTTACCATGTCGTACCTGGAAAAGATTACCACAATGGCATCCAGGAATTAATTAGTTTAATGTTTTTTTTTTTTTTCATTTGACAAACCGGAATAAGAAATTTAGTTTTTTAGTTTAGTTTTAGTTAAAAGTTTTAGTTTAGTTTAGTTTGTTTAGTTTTTTTAGTTAGTTAATTTAGTTTTTAGTTAGTAGTTAATTAGTTAGTTTTAGTTTTAGTTTTTAGTTTAGTTTTTAGTTTTAGTTAGTTTAGTTTAGTTCAGTTAGTTTTTAGTTAGTTTAGTTAGTTAGTTTTAGTTTTTAGTAGTTAGTTTAGTTTTTAGTTAGTAGTTTAGTTTAGTTTTAGTTAGTAGTTTAGTTTAGTTTTAATTAAACTTAGTTATTTTAGTTTAGTTAGTTAACTAGTACTTTTAGTTTTAGTTTTTAGTTAGTTTTTAGGTTTTTTTAAAATTTTTTTTTTATTAAATGTTGTGTTTTTTAGAGTATATTATTTATGGATTTTATTTTATTTTTACTTCAAAATTATTAGCGGAAAGTTAAAGGATAATTAAATGTAATTATGCTATAATTCTTATTAGTTTAAATTTTAAACTAATGCTTAAATATTTTTTAAATATGCAAAAAACAAATTTAATTTTTTTTTTCAAGCAAAGCTGCACTGTTACGAAAAAATGCTACCGAATTCAGTAATGTTTCTTAAAAAAATATAAATAAATAATGTATTTGTAAATAAATGTAAGAAATACCAAACATTTTTGAAAATCTCATTTAAAGTATCATTGAAATTGTCTTTTTATTTATTATCTGTTCACACATAAATTATTATTTATTAGTTAATATGGCTAATAAAATTGTATGTTTGAAATGAATCGGTGAAGTGTATTTGATTATTTATAATTGAGTTTAGTTATAATCAATGACATAAAAAGAGTTTTTAAATTTGTGTGTAAAAAACTTAGAAACATTTTTATCAAAGTTTATTCAAGGGTGCATGCCCTTTCGAAGTTTTACAGACAAGAGTTTGACTATTTAAAGTCAGTATAGATAGGTAAATGTGAAAAAAGGCATACAATCATTATTGTCAAATATTAAAATTCATTCATTTAGTTTTATAATTCAATGATTTTTATATTATCTCTTAAGAATAAATTAGCTACTTCTACATTTGACTATAAAATATTGTTTAAAAAATAAATTTCGAATGCAATGTTAGAATAACTTTTTCCACAATCTCAATTTTATCTTCATTAATTGTTGTCAGATATTAAGAAGCACATTTAATATTCTTCTTTAATTAGGAGTTATTAGAATTTCTCAGAAGAAAGGGGACACGTATGGTAACTCAAAAATTAATAGGAAATGAAAGCTTCACTCAAAAAAAAAAATATTCAAGCAAAACCTCCTTTAAATATGTTACAAATCAAACATGCATATATATGAAAATTGCAAATTATTTTATGTAACTAAAAGGTTGTCATTCAAGCAATTATAAATCGTTAACGTGAAAAGATACACAAATATTTATAATGGTGCATTAAAAAATAAAATTACGATGAAAAAACAAAATTCTACAAACTATAATTCCAGAGACTATTTTTAAGTGTGGATGATTATAAAACTATGATAAATTTCGCTATAATATATATTATGTACTAGTTTTATGCATAGCATTTAGTTCCGCGCATGGAAACAGGTATTAATATAAATCCGAGTTAATTGCATTTGATGATTTCCTAATTTAATATTGCATCGGGCCGCTGCCTTTGCCAGAAACATTTCGTTGTTTATTGTGGTGTTTTGGCTTACATTTTTGTTATAAATATAATTTTATCATTGCTCCTACACCAGATTTCAATTTACTAATATGTCTGATTGCTTCACCAAAGACAGGATCAAAATGCAAATTAATGAAATCTAATAAGATCTCTAAACTGCTTGCCCATGAAATTTGGCATTAAGAAAACATTTTTAGAACAATCTACAATTATTTTTAATATTTCATCGATAAATAATTTTAAAATCACATATGATTTTTATTCCTTTTACATTTTCCTTTACTGGAGGTAAATTTGTAATAATATACATCGATCCAGCGTTCTGGTATTTGAGGAAACGTAGTTTAAATTATGATTATGTGATATTAGCTTTTGCCGGTTGGCAACTTAAGAGAAAATGTTAAGAACAGAAAAAGAAAATTAAAGGGAAGTTTAGTATGCGTTCGGTTTGGAGCGAAGTGCGCCGTAATCGTGAAGGCATGCTGATGCAGAAATTTTTTTTGTAATGGTTAAATTCATTGGAAATTTTCATGGCTAGGCTTTGAGTAGTGGGAGTTCAGATTATAATTAAGCGTGAATATAGGTATGGTTTGAATCCAACTATCAACAAAACAAACCTCTGCATGCCTTCAAGATTTGTGACTTGTTGACACTTTGACTTGTCTCCCTCAAATCTGAACGTAGACTAAACTTTCTAATTTTTTGCTTTTCTCGACAGTTTTTAAGTTGCCAACCGGCAAAAGCTAATTTAACAGAATCATTTCCTCAAGCATCGAATCTGTACAGTAGCTTTCAGCTTTTTTTCCCCCCTTAACCATTACCTCTGATTGCATAAAATTACATTGAAATTTCATTTCTTCAAAATCTGGGTGATTTATTTCAGTTGTTTCTATTAGATTTTGCTAAACATTGTCGCTTTTATCTCATTCTAGAACTCCATCATTAAATAGAATACTATGCAAAAAAGTTAAATATATCCTATATAATTTTGCAAGGTTTTTATATTCAGCAATAAAATGAAATAATTTTAAAATTACTATAAATCTACGAACTTGTCATTGAAAAGAAATAAAATTCTCAGAAATATAGTCTTGAATAAGTATAAATATTTTACTACAAAAGAATTAGAACCGTATCATAGATGTGATACGAGGACAAGTATTGGACTGTCGTGATAGCCTTCTTTCTATAAGTAATTTCTTACGATTGCATATATTAGATCAGACGAGAGGTGCTAACATTCTGAACTAATGTTAGTCTATTCATACGACAAGCTTTGTAATAAGATAAAAACATCAGATAACTATCTCCGTATGTATAATAAACAAACATCAACAAAAATTATTCTCTTACTTCAAATTCCCAGAGATTGTACTTTTCCCTATCGATAGTACTATCCTTATCACTGTCTCCATGTGTTTGGTGTTGAAAGGATTCTTCATCAACTGGTTCTTCTGCGTCAGTTCCGTAAGCATTTCCTTCCTGTAAATCAAGAATATTTTTACAATACTGATTTATAAACATTATTGTACATTGGACCTGATACGACATTATCCGAAACAACAGTTTTCTTTTATATTCGTATCTGAAATGAAAACTTGTTTATTCAACATTTGAATCAAAATTTATCCATGAACTGAGTTTTTAAAGGTTTTAGAAAAGGGAATTCAAATTTTAACCTGATGAAATCGTAATACGCAAAATAAAAATATAAAAAACCGTATTGTCCAGTAAATAAACAGTTGACAATAAACGTTATACTCTGGAAATATCTTCTTAGTAGTATTTTTCTCATCGCTCAGTTTACCAAGCGTTTATACTGAACAGAATGCTGCAGAATATTTTGCAGGTTTCTTTCAGAAGATATTCCAATCTCGAAACAATTTCCAAGAACTGATTAGAATGTAATCTGAAGTTATGGAGAATTTTGAGGGAAAAAAAAAAAAGAAATGTCCTTTACGTGCATGTTCCTACGGGATATATGATTTTGAAGAAAAATAAATTATCAAAATTATGTTCCTCTTTATTTTTGTTAAATCTCAAACTAATAATAAATAATTTCAGTATTATTTTGTAAAAGGAAGGGAATTAATTAATTTCTGTAAATGTTTAACATGTAAATTTAGATATGAAGCGCAATTATTTTCAATTAATATATATTTCTTAGTTACATTTAATTTCAGATATTGTTTGCTTAAAGTATTACAACACTATAATTAAATTTATCGTAAGTAATAGAACGTTTAATGGTAAATTTGATATTGTGTTACATAAATTGTATAGAATTATTTATTTAAAGAAATCCATATTAAGAAAAATTATGGATTAAAACAATAAAGATTGCACTTTAAGCGAATACTATGTTAAGTACAGTTTTTCCACATTTTTATTAGAATCCTCTTTTTTTTTATTTAGTAATCCTCTGTAATTTAACTCTTTGTAGAAATTTTATTCACCCATTTTTGTCAAAACATTAGCCCTTAAAATACGCAAATTCAAACTACTGTTCACAAGATTTGAAAATTAATCCAATTTGATTAAATTCTGAATAAAATCCATTAAACACAATTAAAGCTTCAGATTACAATCCTCTTTTAATAAAAATTCCTTTTTCATCCCAAGTGTATAGTATTTTCTGACTGATTAAATGTTTCATTAACTACCCTGATTACATTTCACTTCACTTAAGATAAACGAAAAAAAAAAAAAAGAATTTTTTTTTTTAAGTTGTAGTAACTGGCAATCCTCGCCTAAATATAGTTAATAGAGTAGAAATTTTGAAAGGCTTTTAGGAAAATTTTGCAATGGCTTCCTCATACCATTTGCTTAGCACATTATCTTAGGGAATTCTATTGGTTGTTTATGCCTTTCGTAAGATTGCAGATAATGAAAAATAATTACTAATGATAGTTTCACACTTAATCGTATAAAGGGGCGTTACAGTACAATATAACTTAATCAGCAATTTTCATTAGGTATTTAATTTATATTATTCAAGAAATCAGTGTAATTATCAGTACTTTAGATAGAACTAATTGATGTTGAGGAAATTCATAAAAATATAATGAGAATTTTTTCGAAGCTTTGGTTTTCGATTTAATAAATTTAAAGATTTAGAGGAAATATTTTATTTAAAATTAAGAGATAGCAGTTGTTTTTATGTAACATTGTAGTTTATTTGAACCTTTACTAAATGGCCTTTAATATCTTTTATTTAGGAAGCTACTGCAGTAAAAATAATTTTATTAATCAAATGAACAATAAGGAATTGATTCTGAAATATATTTTTTATTTTACTGTCATACTTTATTATGTGGTTCCAAGTTTTCGTTACAGAAAATTGTTGAGAATATAAATGGAGAAATCCTCAATAGTTTGCTAATAATTAAATTTTAAATAATGATATTGCTATAATCAAACACATTATTACTATTAAAAGGTAGCATAGTGATTTAATTTTATAAAAAAATAAATTGTTCTTAATGTATAATATCTATTATTACTATAGATTTTTTAAGAAATAACTCAAGGTTTGAGGTTAGAAAAGTAATTTAAGTCATATGTTAGTTTACCATGAAGCTTAGTAATTTGATGCATTGAAACTTGGTCCTTTTTGAAATTCATTTGTGTTAATTGTTGTTAACTATTTTCCAAATCGTCTGATTATCATAGTTGTTTTAAATTTTATTATGTGCAGAATATTTCAACTCAATATACAAATAATAATATTCAAATTAGATTTAATGACATTAAAATGGAATTTATTCTACAGCTGGGCGTAAATCTTAAAATAATCAATAATTATTTATTATATGTTATTTGTATTATTTATAGAATATTTCAGTTTAATATACAAATATTATTCTTAAAATTAAATTTAATCTAGAGTTAGGCTTAGAATAATCAATTATATTGATTTCTTAAATTGAACTAAATAAATGACTGTATATCGTCGAAACCTAAACAATAGAAGAAAGCATATATACATTAAATACAACATGATTTTCAACACTCTCTTTTTTTATTTTTTTGCAATTCTACATTTGATCTGAATGCTTTTCAAATGCCTTCAGTTTAATCCATCTCATTGCATAAATATCAGCTTTAACTTTTAGAAACCGAGTAAAAAGAACAATGCTATTCACAAACTAACTTGTGTTCCAGAACACCAGAACACCAGAACACCTGACTTAGACCTAAACCTAAACAATAGAAGAAAGCATATATACATTAAATACAACATGATTTTCAGCACTCTCTTTTTATTTTTTTGCAATCCTACATTTGATTTGAATGCTTTTCAAAGGCCTTCAGTTTAAGCCATCCCATTGCATAAATATCAGCTTTAACTTTTAGAAACCGAGTAAAAAGAACAATGCTTATTCTCAAACTAACTTTGTGTCCCAAAACACCTGATTTCATAATGACTTAGAGGAGCCAAGAACCACACATTAACAATAATACTGCGAGTACAGCATTCCCTTCCAAAATGCCCTCCAGTAACTACATCTCTGAAAGTGAGAATTAAGAGAAAACAAACCCTAAGGCTTTCAGAAGTAGGTTCATTTTATTGAATCATCATCATCCCTGTAGGTCTGTTGAATTCCTCCACTAAGTGGTAAGTTCCAATAGGGAAAATTAGGAGTGTAAAAACAAAAGCTGATTTAGTTGCATTTTATTTCCTTAAGGCAGATGGCTGTTTGAATGAGACTTAAAAGTTTTGACTTTGAATTGTCGATGGGAAAAGATTTTCGATTAAAGTTATTTTCAGAGGTGGTTAGGTTTTCAATCATTAAACTATATTCATTTTATAATTAATGGTTATTAAATTATAAGGTACTAGTAGAAGAAATTAAGAAAGTTTTTCTTGTAGTTTCAATAGTTAGAAAATCTGGCAGCCTTTGAAAAGTCAAGAATTTTTTCAGAAATAAACATGTAATAAAGAGGCTAGAGTATTTAAAATTACTAAAGACTAGATTAATATACTGTATAAAAGGAAAATCTCATGTGTAGCATGTTATTGTTATATATATCGTTTTTCGAAATCATCAACATAACACATAATATGAAAACAACGAGACTTCATAAAGACTTTACAGTTTTTCATTGCAAAGCAATTATTCGTCAAAACATTTAAGACTTTGCTTTTTTATTAATGTTTTATACGTATAATTTAATAAAGCTTTTTAAAAATATAATAAGTTTAAAAAATCTATGAATATATTATAGTTAAATTTTACTTAATTTAGAACTAGCTATCGATATTTTTTAAGTTTCAATAAGTTTCTTTTATATTTTATTAACGAATAAAATTATACAGTTTTTTGACTAAGTCTTATTTCCTAGTTTCTATATATTCTAGTCCTAGTTTTTATAACCTTTTCTAGTTTTTATAACTACAATTATCTATAGCCTTTTATTTACGTTCCTTAATTTATATTTTAAAAACATTTCATAGTTAATATTAGTTACGATTTACTGAATGATACACCACAAATTTAAACATATTCATGTTTATAAATTTCGCTAGAATTAATTGTTTTTATTTTTGAAGTTTTTATTCATTTTTGAATAATATTTTCATGAATTTATGACTCTTGAATCATTTTTATATAAAATGTATTATACCCCAAATTTCATTGATTTTATTAGATGAGTTCGATTTCTAAAAACCAATTATATTTCAGATTTTTAATAAAGAAGAAAAAAAAACACATTCACTTAAAATTTGTTTTTTTCATCGCCAGCAAATACGATGTATATATATATACATTATTGTCTATTAAATGAATGATGTGTAGTTCAAAATTAAGTTTATTTCAGAGATTTTATCCAAACACAGAATTTGCACTGATAATCTATTCAAAACAGTTCAAATTTATTATTTACATTCATATGGGATAAAGATAAATATAGAAATACTGATAATAATATCAAAATAATATTATATCAATTTACTGCCTTATATTAGACAAATATCGTTTAGAAAATAACATATTTAACCCCTTTATGATAAGCCATTACTGGTATTACATACATTATGAGTGTATAAAGTAGAATAAAATCGTAGACTGTTTTTGAGAAGAATAAAGCTGTGAAAGAAGTTTTTTTTAAAAATAATTGACTATTAAAAATATGACTTTAAAAATAATGACCTTAAAAAATATGAATAATTTACATATTATTTCTTTTTTAATAATAATAATAATGAAAATCATTAGTATAAAGTGTAAAGATTCAAACATTTTCATCATTCAAAAGTACTTTTAGCAAAATTAGTATTGTTTTAAAAATCCAATGAAGGTATCTTTTCTATGTTTCCTTTTAAAGCAGACTGTTTTTTTCAGTCATTCATTAAGTGACTTGTTCAATGTAAAAAATTATTACGTTATGTAATGTTTCTTTTTTTTTAATTTAGCATATATTTTGCAATAGTGACTTAAAACTGAAGCTCATCAAATGCAAAATGAAATTTTTATTAAATATCAAAAGAGGTAAATAAAATTACTTTGTATTTCCTGTCTTGCATCTTCTTCTTTTCCCTCCTGTTCTTATCCCTTTGGTAGTAAACACCAAAAATATGAGAACATTCAAGAGCAGCAACGATGATCCAACCGAAACAGTAATGGTTAGAGCTGTTGTATAGGCGTTATCTTCAACCATCATTGTTTTAGTCTGAATTGCCGTAGTGTTCGTTTGATTGTTTCCGGTAGGTGATTTGGTGGATACTACCCCAGAAGAGGTTGCCAATGCAGTGACGTTTTTCAAAAAGTCAGGATCCATTGTTGACAAAATCTGCTGTTCAGGGCCACTGACTAGGGGTCCAAAAACAGCAGCTGAAACATCATCATCGTCAGCAAAGGGTCTAACGATACCATCATACGTAAGAGGGTTGTTGTGGTCATCCAGAAGATGATGTTGTGGGATTACAGAAGCAGTACCAGGTCGGTGGAGCTGAGGGATCAGATTTAGCCAAAACGAAAGTCGATGAGCTCTGTAGTGATCACGAATTTTCGGTTTCAGTCCTAAGAAATTGAAAATTTTTTAAAAATATTTCAGAATACAAACAATATTAGATACATTTTATTCTTTGTAGCATTTTTTAAGAAAATTATTAAAACTGTTTCGAGGTTTTAAGGTTTTTTTGCTTTAAAATTCTACGTTGTTTATGTTAGGTAATTGCAAAAATTGCTTGTTTTAGGTTAATTGCAAAAAATGATTGTTTTAGGTTAATTGCAAAAACAATGGTAAATTATAAAAAAAAGAGTTAAATATTATGAGGATAGTTCTATTTTTGAAATTTAATAATAATTACGTTAATTTTTAAATTTACTAAATAATTGGCAAAGGATAAATATTTATAAATCGAAATATATATCGAAAAATAATGTGGTACCATGCATTTTTTATAGTAGAATGAAAGTAGAGACGTAGTAAATGAAATGCTACCTGAAAATATTTTTGATAAATATTTTATTTATTACTCCGTTGTAAGGATGCATTATAATAATAACAGATAAATGCATATCTTACTTTTTAAAGAAATGCTGCATAATATTATTAAAATATAATTTTTATTACAGTTTTATTATGGGATTGTGCTATAAATTCTTCTTTTTTTTTTCTGATAAAGCATTATATTTAGAAAAGAAGTTCTAACAATTTAGGCTACAAAATCTTTATTTTACATTGTTATCCATTTTCTGAGAAGTAAGTTTTCGTTTATTGGAAGAATCAAATTTCAGTTTTCCAACTGACTTTGTTCACTTCCTGTATCAACAATACCTTGTTGTTACAGGATTGTGTCCATATTTTCTTGTTCAAAAATATCAAATATAGAATCATTACTATTTATTGTAAGTGGTGGTATACGTATATTTCAAAGAAGCAGTGTTGTTTTATGTTATTGGAATTGAGTTGGTTTGTTGAGTAATAAAATATAAGAAAAGAAAAGATGATGGAAAATTATTTATTAACCGATTTCGATTTTCCTTACACATAATAAATAAACTATATAATTCACCAAAAAACAATTTTAATTTTTGTAAAATAAATTTTTAATATATTTCGAAACAAAAGGATGCAATTGTCATTATGTTTACCTGAGGTACCATAAAATAATTATTATTATAATATATTTTCTCCTTCTCCTGTTTATAACAAAACAATTAACCTGTCTTTTAAGTACATTTTAAAATTGAATTTTTTTATAATTTAATATTTTTTTTGTGTTAAATTCAGCATAATAATAAGCCAGGATGAAATAGTAGCCGTTAAAATTTGAGAAATAATATTTTCTAAATTTATTTTCAAGAGTACTTCGTGTGAATTCAACAGAAGAAAACTAAACTGTTTCTTTTTTTTTATTATTATTATTCACTTAGCGATGCAGAGGAATTTTTTAATTAAAGTAGAAAAACTATCGTTATTTTAACTTTTAAATACATTTTTCTTGATTCTTCTGAAGAGTGTTGCATACTAAGATGGAAATTTAATTATTTTCACATGGTTTTCCGTGCAGGTTGTTGAGTATTTTAGATTATATTTTGGACAGTTACAGGCAGAAAAGCATAAATATTAAAAATAAATTTTGTTTACAGAAATACGCTTGGAAAAGTTACTTTCTAGGGTGAGGAACGGTGAGTTGTTTTTACAGTATGTTAATTTAAGTGGTGAAAATTATTAAAAAAAATTTTATGTGCAAATATGAAGGTCTTGTATATTTAGCAAAAGAAATTGAATGGATTTTCGGTTTCGATAGTGAAATACTTAAAAATAAATTCAAAAGTGTTTTTATTAATTTATGTTTTGATATACTCTATTAAAAATTTCAATGCACTGTTTTGTTCTAAAGCGTATATCTTTTAATTCTTAGAGAATATTCTTTTTTAAACTCGTTGTTTTAAAATTAAAGAAACAAAAGACTTTTAATACACAAATAATATAATCTTAATTTTTAAAGATTAGTAAAACATGTCAAATGAGGAATAAAATTATATATATTTGTTGATCAGTACAATTTCTATCTCAAGATATTCAGAAACTAATACATACGTACATATGGTATGATATGCTGTTGTTTGTTGGGATGTTGTTTTGAAAATTCACAGTATTACTTGTTATTAGTCATGCATAGTATAAATTCTATTAATTCTTAAAGAATTAGAATTTTCGTATTACTTATTTGCTTTTCATAAAAGAAAAACTAAATTTTCATTTTATATTTTAAATTTCCGTAATTTAATTTATATTTTGACTGTAGATTTAGAATTATAATCTGTAATGTTTGATGTTTGTGATAAAGAGATACAACAAAAATACTAAATGAATAATAAAGAGATTCTAAAGACTTTTCTTTAATGTAGAGGTAACATGCTATAAGATATAGATAATATTATTTTCTAGATGAATGAAATATTTATTAAAATGAAATAATAATGAGTTAAAAATGATATATTCATTAAAATACTTTTTAATATACATGGCATTTTCTTGACTTTATCTATGAAACATTTTACAATTTGAAGGAATTTTTTTTTCTGTGCATATTTGATATTGTAGTGAAATTACAATATTACTTCCATTTTAAAAATCATTAATTTTTTTATGTTTTAAATAATTGAGTTTAAAATTACTATAAATATCTATGTGTGAAATAATTCATTTTAAAATTACCTAAATATCAATGTTTCAAATAGTTTATATGGATATAGCTTAGTTTTAATGTTTCTAAAAAGTTTTATTAAGAAAATGATTAGCTTTGTAATTGAAATTTGTGAATGACAATATAGATAAAATGACAAAGTGATAATAAGACCGATTCCTTGTTTCGGCCCTGATGCTCATTTTTATTATCCTCTCAACAACTGATTTTAAGTGCATACACAAAGTTATTTCCATCATTATTTCCTTATTTTGTTTCCTTTTTTAAAAATGCTGATCCACAATACGTTACATAAAAATAAATTTATTATTAAACACGACAGCAGTTGCGAAATTCATTTTGGAAACATTTTAGACGAACGAAAATCTTTAAGTTCTGTTGCAATGTCTGTGATTCATGAAAAACAAATTCATTTTCCTAATACTCATAAAATAATATTTTTATTTATGAGTTTACTTTTTTAGCGTTACATTAATTGCTAATGAGGGAATACACCAATATCATAATAAGAGGTGATGAAATTTTTAAGACTTTAAATAGAATTTATTATGCGTTACAAAGATTAATGTTTGGTATTCTTTTTTCGTTTATATGAAATAGCATTGTTGTACTTTAAAATTAACTATCACTGAAATAATTTATTTCGCTCTTATAATTTTTAATATCCGATATTCTTTTAGATATCTTATGAATAATATGATGTGTATTGACGAATAATATTTCAGATTGAGTAAATTTTTGATGTCAACAAGCTACAATATTTAAATCTGATTCAAAGATTCATTTGATTCATTTATGATGATTCATAGTATTTCCTATAAATTTTTAATTATATACTTCTTTATATTTTATAACTTACAAATACAGATTATTATTAATTTGAATGCCTTATAAAATGAACGATTCATGATAATGATAAATTATTTTTAATTAAATAAAAATAATGAATAATTCATGAATAGTTTTGTAAAAATTCATAAAAAAATTACAGACCTTCAAATCTCATGGAATCACATTAGCCACATTTTTAATCTGATGCAAAGTAATACTAAACTTGTCGTATTTTTCAATTTTATTAATCATTATCTTTTATAAAATATTAAAAAATGTCTTCCTTCCTTAACAATAGTCAAGTAGTGTAATAAGAAGAAAAATATTTTCTTTTCCTTTAATGGTTTTAAATTCGATAAATAATAATTTTCCTTTTGTCAATATTATTGTGCAGTTTCGGGAAACAAACCAAACTTACCGATTAACAAGAATTTCTGATGTACCGTTTCATATGGAATCCAAGAAAGCTTTTCAAATCGTGCTTTTGATTTGTCCGTAGTAGATCTTTCCAGCTCTTGGTTAGGAGTAATATTAGGATCCCTGAAGAAAAACAATTATTTTATTATTCTTTTGATTCCTATTAATTTTTTATTTGATTCAATATCAGAATGTTTTCTAACATTGGTGATTTATTCCAATATTTTTTCTTATGCAATAAAAATCGATTCTTCGTCACTAAAATTCAATTATTATTATTAATTATACGAATTTATTCACAACTAAATATTCAACTTTTATTGAAGAAATTACAAATTATTATTTAAAAACGCAACATTTATACGTAACAAAATATGTTGAAAAAACAAAAATAATAATCTATAACAAGAAATTTTTAAATGAAAAATTAATTTTTAATAACGAACTCTAAATATAAATGAAAATTTATTTTTATTTTTCATCTCATATATTGGAAGATTGATTGTATAAATCATGATAAATTTCATGCAATCAATATGTGCTAGAAACGTTTTCTAATAGAATATGTTTTTGCGTAATATGAACATATATAAACTATTTATGATTCTCAAGCTAAAAAAAAAGAAGATATAATTTTGGGAAATTCTTAAAAATACTTCTCAGATGCTTAAACTGCGCGGACAGAACTGCGGATACAGAAATATGAATATTAAAATAATAATAACAGCTAACTTATCCTAAAAGAATTATTAATCTTTGTGATAAAGCGATGGTGTAGTTCACATGACAGACACTATTAAAAAAACTATGTTTAAATTTACAATAATCTTACTTTTATTCCCAAACAAAGTACAAAAATATTAACAGTCGCTTTGATTTCCTTAAAACATCCAGATTTCATAA
Source organism: Caerostris extrusa (assembly GCA_021605095.1). Lineage (NCBI taxonomy): Eukaryota > Metazoa > Arthropoda > Arachnida > Araneae > Araneidae > Caerostris > Caerostris extrusa. The sequence goes on along the minus strand of BPLR01011770.1, from coordinate 105,021 downwards.
GTTAAAAGATAATTTTTCCAATAACCAAATACCACCAACAAATATCTCATAAAATCAATCCCATGAAGCCGAATAAAATTTTTACCACAAAGCTCTTTAACCAAACTTACTTTAACTAATGATAATAAAGTAATTGGTTGAAATTGCAATTTCATGCATAATAACATCAGCTCTCTAAGGTACAGTTATAAGCTACGCTTGACAGGCTATAAGCAGCATTAACGGACTGCGACTTTAATCTTATCACATCCGCTCCTAGCAGCTTTATGTGATCTTCTGAGTTTCTAATGCAGTCGAGAAATTGTAGATAGAACGCTGACTTGGTAAACTGATTCCTGCTATGAATATTTTAAAAGAAGATTTTTAAGCACGATGAGTATTTTATATAGCAACTGTTTTACAATGGGTAATTAAATAAATGCGTTATGCACTGTTATTATAGAGTTATTTCAAAGACTTGTCTTTCAATATTCAATATCTGTGTGCAAGGATATAAGACAAGGATATATTCTTTGAACACTATTATTGATCAGATATATAATCTAAAGCACGAATTTAATTATTTCTCTGTAATTTATAAAAATCATAATTTTCTATCAAAATTGTGACAAAACAAAGTCGACAAAATTTGTATTTCTCGTTAATTCATATATTGTCCATTCCAAATGACACATTCTTATGCGTTCTTCTTGAAAGAATTTTAAGATCTGTTTAGTCCAAAACATTTTGCTATGTTCTAACACATTAAGTGATGGTGCATTTTATGAACTTTTTAAAATGTCTTTACATTTATTATTGGTAATTCGAAGATTTCAATGGCCAATTTTTCCAGGATAAAATAACTGACTTTAGTGAGATTGAATACTTTTCTCTGGCAATTTTTTTCAGATTTTTCGAAATTAATTTTTTATCAAAGCAAAACAGACGAAAATAAATCTTGATACTTTTAATGCAGTAAACTTTGAAAATTAACACTTAAGTTGATAGAGAAACATAGATATCATAAATTACAGAATTAATAACTTATTATTTGTTTTAGTAATCTTAAAGGGTAATATTTTAAAAACTTGATAAAGCATGTGAACACCTACACCTTTGTAGGGCACTTTTTGGTGACTCGGAGATAGCCTTGTGCATGGTGAACTGGAGAGATTTTGAGGCCATAATTTCAGTAAGTTTTATTTGTATTTGTATTACAATTGCCTTTATCTAAAGTATTGCATTGATCATCACCTGTATCTGATTACCGTGTTTTTCGTTTTATTCTTTCTATGTGTATTAATGCCTTGCCATTGTTAATAAAAAATGCTTGAAATATTTAATTAGTATTATTAGATATTAAAACATTTCCCGCTATTAAATATTTCCATTTTTGTTGTTTGTTTGCAAATTCAATGAATAAAGGAAAAGAGAAAATCGTAATTTGATCTTTTCATAATTTGATTAGCATTAGTTCAAAAATTCGCATCACTTTCTCTAATTTACTTGCATGAGGAATGTCTCTGGTATAGGTTTTCGTTTTAGTTTGTAATGGAGCTTAGTTACATCTTCCGATCTCTGCAGAAAAGTAAACAACTAAACAAATATTGGGGCGCATATACAGATGTAAGTTCCCTAAGGGCCTACCATAAATGACATATCATGGCAACATCGAGCAAGTCCTCGTCATTATAAGAAGGTCGCTGCTAAAAATATCACAAATGACACACCGATTCCCCAACCAAACATTCTCAAAGAAAATAAATCTTGCCAAAAGCTTGACTTCAAGGGTGTTTTTTTCCCCTGGTTTGTTTTTTTTGTTCATGCCACCCAGTGGGTATTGGAAGCTGGAATCTCCCATGAGTAAAGAGAAAAGATACCAAGAATGAGCTACAAGGGCTTACGGCGAAGGACGAACAGCAAGCCTTCGATTCCAAAATTTATCTTTCTGTAAGTTAAGGCAGTTTGTTATGCTGTTCGACTATCAAGAAAAGGAAAGTTTCTGGAAGAAATAAGATCTATCTGATAGACTTAGTTTTGTCAATCAATTGCAGACTTTTAGTTGCGGAAATTTTCCTATTATCTTCTTTCATTTCTTCAGTTTTTAAACCATTTTTATGTAGATATGATATAATAATGCTTTGGTTACTCGAACTTTTAAAAATCGTTAAATTAAAATAATTACTTAAAGTGGGAAATTATCATTATATATGAATACAAACCATGTTTTATAAAAAGTAAATTAAGTAATAACTTACTGCAAATTTTATTAATTGGGAATTGAGTTATCAAAATGCATAACATTTGAAAAATATAAATAAATGAAATATAATGGGAGATTTGCAACACACATATGAATATTTTCTGTACTTTAAGTATAACAAACGATTAAAATAAATTTAAATAAAATACAATAACGTATTTTAAAAATTATTAGTATGCATTAGCACTTGCAATTAACAGAAGGGAACAACTTGCAAACCTACCTTCCTACCAACTACATAAGAAATAATGAAATCTTTATTTTAGAAACAAGGTTGTGAGATTTGTTCATGAATGTAAGGTCCCTGCAATATTCTAAATGGCAGTTTAAAATGTTGTCCAGTATGATGAAGGTAGCTTAAGTCATATAACACATACAAAAACAATCAAAATCATGTCAGATAGCTATAACTTGAATGCGAAAAGGAAAAAATAAGAAAAATAGCTATAAAACAAGTAGTTTTGCGCCTAATTTACAACTATCTGGCTTGATATTAATTAATTGTTTTGTATTTTTCTATTATGCTTTTGGATTTCAAATATGTAAAAAAATTAACAATGCACAAAGGTTTGAAGGATTTTTAAAGATTTTAACCAATAAAAGAAGTTAATCATGAGAACTAAGTATGCAATAATAAGTTTCCTTATGATAATGTCGTAACCATTAAATAAAACAGATAATTGTATCTGATTTAGTGTGAGGATACTAATTTAAACTACATATCTTCAGGCTAGGAATCATGAAATTAATTCCATTACCATAATACCGGTCTGACACAAATTTTACAATTTACGTATTTATTTATCCTGAATATTCAATAGGTTATAAACTCTAAAGGAGGTCTTTGCAATAAGTTTAAGCAGGTATTTTCTTAAGCATACTCCAACATGTATAAATGCTTCCAAGTTTTCCTTCCTTGTGTTCATTAATTGTTACGTGTAGGGTAATTGTTACGTGTAGGGCTTTACTGTAGTCTAGTTCTACCAATATTAAAATTTTGAATGAAGACTGCACATCACAATTCCTTCCACCCTTCTGTGACCTGCCGTCAATGGCCCATTGAAAATTCTGATTCAACCTGCATGATGGCTTAATGCACAGAACTAACTGGAAACAGGCATGAATACTTTGCAGGCATCTTCAAGCGGTTACCAAGAAAATTTTATTTCCGCTAATGGTGTCTAGTTGCTTTTCTGGAACGTTTCTTGTCCAAACAAAGGAAGGGAGATTACTAGAAATTCCTCTCACGCATCTAGCAGGTTGACGGTTCTTGGAATTTCATTTTCCTAATCATTTTTAGGCATCGCCATGAAATTCGATTTTCATTATCACTCCAACAATCTTTTAAGATATCGTAAGAAGAATGGATCATTATTTAATTCAATAAATTAATCGATAAAGTTGTTTTAATTCAAAATATTTATGTTTCAAGACATTTAAAGGCAGGCCTTATTCAATAATCATATGCGAATGTATCTATTTTTATAATTAATAAATGATTCATAAATAAACGAATTAAACAGGAAATGGCCTTTTCAGTTAATGTTTTATATCGTAAAGAATTAATTGATAAGCCCTTTTTTTTGGTTTGAATTATAAAATTCCCATAAAGATAGTGAATAGTAAAACTATTACATTTTTTAAAAATTCCAATTATTGAATAACACATCAAAATAACGATCAATGAATATTTAGCGGAGAAACAAGTTCTGTTTTGAAGTGCAAATATTTTATATAAATGGAATTCTCAGAAGTTTGATCTTTGTGAAGAAATGTTGCTAAACAAAAAGTTAAAAAAAAGATACAACAAACTTAAGAAATTCAATATGAATGAATTTAAACAGAAAATAATATTCACTTTATTTTCCCGCCTACTAATAAACACTTTTGATTAAAAAAATATGTGCTTTACTACAATTCATTTTTACACGCAATCTGGCTACATAAATTCTCATTAGGCAACATCACACGATTAAAACAAACAAAAAGTAAATAAAGTAAAAGTAAAAGCACCCCACAAAAACTTTATATCATCAATAATATTCTAATTTAATTCTATATTAAATATACAGTCCACAAATAACAATAATTCCTACAATTTTCTGAACCAGTTCTTGTATTTGGAAAACCAATTAAATGATTCTATTTTACACTGAAGTGACAAAAGTCATGGGATAGCAATATGCAAATTTTCAGATGGCAGTAGCATCGCGTAGAACAGGTATAAATGCGCAGTGCTTTCGCAGAGCTTTCATTTCTGTTCAAGTTATTCATGTGAAGAGGTTTTGACGTGATGATGACCGCACGACGGGAATTAACAGACTTTGAACGCGGAATGTTAATTGGAGCTAGACGCATGGGTCATGCCATTTCGAAATCGTTAGGGAATTCAACATTCCCAGATCCACTGTCTCAAGAGTGTGCCGAGAGTATGAAATTTCAGGCATAACATCCCACCATGGACAGCGCAGTGGTCGACCGCCTGCACTTAACGACCGAGACCGGCGACGTCTGCAAAGAGTCGTAAATTCTAACAGACAAGCAACACTGCGTCAAATAACCGCAGAAATCAATGTGGGACGTACAAGGGACTTGTCTGATAGAACTGTGCGGAGAAATTTGGCTTTCTTGGGCTATTCCAGCAGAAGACCGACTCGAGTGCCTTTACTGACAGAACGACATCGCTTGCATCGACTCTCGTGGGCACGTGAGCATATCGGTTGGTCCCTAGATGAATGGAAAACCTTGGCCTGGTCCGATGAGTCACGATTTCAGTTGGTAAGAGCTGAAGGTAGGGGTTCGAGTGTGGCGCAGACCCCACGAAGCCATGGACCCAAACTGTCAGCAAGGCACTGTTCAAGCTGGTGGTGGCTCCGTAATGGTGTGGGCTGTTTTTTTCATGGCATGGACTTGGTCCTCTGGTGCGACTGGACCGAACAATGTCTGGAAATGCTTATGTTCAGCTACTTGGAGATCACTTGCAGCCATTCATGGACTTCATGTACCCAAACAACGATGGGATTTTTATGGATGTCAATGCGCCATGTCACCGGGCCACAACTGTTCGCGATTGATTTGACGAACATTCTGGACAATTCCAACGAATGATCTGGCCACCTAGATAGCCCGACATGAATCCCATCGAGCATTTATGGGACATCATCGAGAGGTCTGTTCGTGCCCAAAATCCTGCTCCATCAACGCTTTCACAATTATGGACGTCTATCGAGACAGCATGGCTCAATATTCCTGCAGAAGACTTCCAACGACTTGTTGAGTCCATGTCACGTCGAGTTGCTGCACTTCGTCGGGCGAAAAGAGGGCCGACACGATATTAAGAGGTATCCCATGACTTTTGTCACTTCAGTGTATATCATTTCTGGTATTTATTTCCATGATCTAGATTGTCATATATTTACGTTATTTTCTCTCTATATTGATTTTTCCAATTGCAGAGATGATGCATAATTGCTGATGATGCTCTCTTGATGATTTTTGCTATTTAAGAGGTCTCTACATATTTTATTAATTAAAAAAGCTCTACAAATTTTATTAATTAAGAGAATCTGCAAAAAAATGTTTAATTAGTTTTCTTTCTGAGTATTTTACAGGTGAATCCTAATTTCAAAATGTTAGATCTAATTTAAACCATGGAACGAATATAAAATCTGTTTCAATACATTAAAATTACCACAGATACATTGACAATTACATATTAAATTCATAAATGATTTCAAAATTTCTCAAAATCTCTTTCTGTCTATTGAGGTTAGTTTCATCCCTTAATTGTTTGCTAAAGATAACAGTTGATTCATAAATCTAATCTGATTTAGACATTTGCATCATCGATTCCGTATTTAATCTTGTAATTAAACTGTCTGCGCTGTTAAGCTGACTGTCAGATGAATTGATACACAAGAGAGATAATGTTAAATAATTTGCCACTTACAAACCACATGGTTCATGGATCTTTTAAACTGTTTCAAAACTTTTCCTTAAACATTGATAAAATAACGGAAATTGCAGATAGGTTTATTGGATTTCCATAATGGATTGGAGGAAACAAATATAGAGATTTAAAAATTTTCAATTAAATTTGAGCAATTAAATTAAAACTATATTCTATGATAATATAATTAAATGCATTCGAACTTGAATATGCATATTTACGATAAAAGTAAGTAACATAATTATTAGATTAATTGATTCATACCAAATTTTTAATAAATTCTCTAATAAAAAGTTCAAAAGAAATAATGACAGAGATAGTAAAGCATATATTAAAATAAAAATCCTCTCGACTGCATAATCTTTACTGACGATATTTACAGATAGCTTTTGTCCATTCCTAATATATATGAAATATTTTATATATATTAGAATGGGCGAAAATATTTGGAACATTTTATAAATGAAAAATAGATTTTTTTTTCAAATGTAGAAGAAGACCTTTAAGATTAAATTTATCTTCTTGCAGGAGCATAGAATTTTGTTATCCCATAAGGCAGAGATACTGCATATAACAAGAAACAATACTGTCAATTTCCTAAAAACATTTCGCTGCGGCCTGATGGTCAATTGGCTAACGGTCTGTCCTTTGGTGCTTCAGGTTCAGGCGGTGGCACGGATGTTTGCTAGTGGTTCGGAGTCCACTTTAAACTGTTGGTCCCGGTCTAATTAGCTTAAAGTGTGCAAAAAATGACCGTAGTGCAACAAACGAAAAAAATTTCCTTTTTTAAAGAAAATGTATGATAGTTATTCTTAAAAACTTTTGTTATTGACTACTAAAATACGTAATATCTATTATTCTACACATAGCAAATATTTTGCGAAATTTGCTTCTTTTCAGTGAAATCAACTCAGCAAACTGTGTATTAAACTTTAATGTTAAATATACTGCTATGTAATATATATTATTGTAGATGGTTATTGAATACTTTTTTTTTTGTTTTATTTATTAGCTTTTGACCCATTGTGTTGTATTGACTTGTTTATGTTGTTTTAATATTTCGCAAAAATTTTTCTTGCATTTATAATTTAATTTCATTTTGCAGTGAAGCATTTTTTTTTTCAACAATTGTTTACTGAACTATTTGTCCTACTGCTTTGAAAATTCTACATATTGAGATAAAATTTATTTAAAAAAAAAGAATAACTGCTAGAAAAAAATTATTTATTGAAGTATTGACAGTTTGATTATTCACGCGTTTAAAATGCAGATTATTTTCTAAATGATTAACTTCCAGGAGTTAGTTTACTCTTGACAGTGAGGTGAAAGGGTAAATAATTTGATGCGTGACCCAACTTTTTGACCTAATACAGTCAATCGAAGCGGCGTTTAGCATTGTTGCTGAGATGAATTAGCACATCAAAAGATCTGGTAGACAAAAGATCCTCAGGAGCCAAAAATTTGAGACTCTAAATTTTAAGTAGTTGGCGACCAGTCGACGGGTAACGTCAACGCCCACATCTACAGACTTTACTCTGTCTCTCACTTCTCTTTGTCAACAAGGGGCAATTTATCATTTGTTTTCAGTTGTGCAAAAAATGCGAAGTAGGTCAAGAGGCATCGATTTAGGCGGAAAACAAATACTTACACTGTTTATTCTCACACTTCTTTTGTCTTCATACATGATAGCAAAAACTTTTAGCTCCTATTTTTTATTCAATTATTTTCTATACATTTATAATAATACATTCATACGAGTATTTAAATTATCCATTTCTGGGAAATTCAGAATAAATGTGATATCTTGATAATTTATGATTTATTTCTAGAGTGAAAAATATGCTTAAATGGCTTGCAGAAAAAGTTTGCAATTTTTATTATTATGTATTGATTGAATATTTCATTTCACATGTAGTACGGACCTGAAAATAAGTACTTTTATATGCAGTTTTAAGTAAATTATTTAGGAAATTTAAAACATCAGTAAAATAAATATTATTATGTTGCTGAAAAATCATGATAAAGCAAAATTGACTTTTTCTAACTTTTCATTAGTTTCATATTGCTACAAAATTTATGTACGAAATGTTGGAATGTTAGCATAGCATTTTTGGTAGACCATAATAGTTAAAAATGTACTGTTAATTCAGGAATCCAATTAAATATTCAATTTTGAGTTTAAAACCAATGTTTGGTTTGGATTTTACTGTTATTTTAAAAACCTATAAATATTAATTTTGCACTATATCAGCAAAGAGAATAAAGTATAGAGTTTCGTACAAAATTTGCAAAAATTTATATTAAATGATTGCCATAATATAAATTTTATTAAAATCGAAAATTAGTTTTATTTTATAAATTACTTAACTTATTAGATATAGATGACTAAATTATACATAATTTTCAATGTAGGAATAGAATGTGTTCCATTACTACACTAATAGAATAATCAATGTAGGCATAATTTTTTATGAATTCAGTTAACATGAAAATATATTATATGAAGTTACTAATTTATACACTGAAGTGACAAAAGTCATGCCATAGCAATATGCAAATTTTCAGATGGCAGTAGCATCGCGTAGAACAGGTATAAATGCGCAGTGCTTTCGCAGAGCTTTCATTTCTGTTCAAGTTATTCATGTGAAGAGGTTTTGATGTGATGATGACCGCACGACGGGAATTAACAGACTTTGAACGCGGAATGTTAGTTGGAGCTAGACGCATGGGTCATGCCATTTCGGAAATCGTTAGGGAATTCAACATTCCCAGATCCACTGTGTCAAGAGTGTGCCGAGAGTATGAAATTTCAGGCATAACATCCCACCATGGACAGCGCAGTGGTCGACCGCCTGCACTTAACGACCGAGACCGACGACGTCTGCAAAGAGTCGTAAATTCTAACAGACAAGCAACACTGCGTCAAATAACCGCAGAAATCAATGTGGGACGTACAAGGGACTTGTCTGTTAGAACTGTGCGGAGAAATTTGGCTTTCTTGGGCTATTCCAGCAGAAGACCGACTCGAGTGCCTTTACTGACAGAACGACATCGCTTGCAGCGACTCTCGTGGGCACGTGAGCATATCGGTTGGTCCCTAGATGAATGGAAAACCGTGGCCTGGTCCGATGAGTCACGATTTCAGTTGGTAAGAGCTGATGGTTGGGTTCGAGTGTGGCACAGACCCCGCGAAGCCATGGACCCAAACTGTCAGCAAAGCACTGTTCAAGCTGGTGGTGGCTCCGTAATGGTGTGGGCTGTTTTTTCATAGCATGGACTTGGTCCTCTGGTGCGACTGGACCGAACAATGTCTGGAAATGCTTATGTTCAGCTACTTGGAGATCACTTGCAGCCATTCATGGACTTCATGTACCCAAACAACGATGGGATTTTTATGGATGACAATGCGCCATGTCACCGGGCCACAACTGTTCGCGGTTGGTTTGAAGAACATTCTGGACAATTCCAACGAATGATCTGGCCACCTAGATCGCCCGACATGAATCCATCGAGCATTTATGGGACATCATCGAGAGGTCTGTTCTTGCCCAAAATCCTGCACCATCAACGCTTTCACAATTATGGACGTCTATTGAGACAGCATGGCTCAATATTCCTGCAGAAGACTTCCAACGACTTGTTGAGTCCATGCCACGTCGAGTTGCTGCACTTCGCCGGGCGAAAGGAGGGCCGACACGATATTAAGAGGTATCCCATGACTTTTGTCACTTCAGTGTACATCGTTATGAATTTCGTTGAATTAATATGCATTTCAAACATTATGATGGCTACGTACAGTACATAACGCAGGCAATTATTAATGCATACACTGAAGGGTCTTTAAGATTATGCTAATTATAGAGAATAATCCCTAGTTTGTTAGCATGTAATGTTTCTTCAGACAGGAATATCGAGAAAATCTCTAAAATTCTTTAGCTAGCCACAAATGAGAATATGCAGTGCCTAGCCAGAAGTTAGATGCCTTAATAGTTTAACAACTCTGAATAAAAATTAAAATAATCACTGCACTGCGTACATCATTTAAAACTATTTATAAATTTCAGTCTCTCCTAAAGCTGACAGTGATTGATAGTAGCTTGTAATGAATTCACGGCGTATCACATAAGACCCTGGGACTGCCTGCACAATCGCCTGTCAATCTGACTGATGTGGCTTGGAATTGTACTGTCATTTCTTAAAATAAAAGAAACACAGTCCCAGAAGTATGGAGGGAAACAATGGATCTCTTTCCACAGAGTGGAAGAGGAAAATAAACCGGTTTTGGCTGTTATGGTATATTATTGCTATGTATTATCGTGATTTGCAATCATTTTCCAAAATTATATTTTCTTATCATTAGTGAATATTAATTTAAATGTAAATTTTAATTATTTTTGGATTTTTTTTTTTTTATTTCTTAGAAACATTAAATATTTTCTTTTAGCCAAATGAAGTGTTTCACGCAGTTTTTCTAAAATTTTGCTCAACTCTTAAACACCATTTATTTTTTTCTACATAAACGGCATGATATTTCTTCATATGATCATGAATATGGTAAAATATCTTTACTTTGGACAAAATCTTATTATAATGTCTTTTTCATTAATCATTAGTACTTAACAAAAATTCATATTTTTAAATATATCCAAGTACCCAATGATATTCAGCTTCTTTTCTTTCTCTACGCATGTAATGTTATTAAACATTATCATATAAAAAATTATTCACGAACAATTTCACCAGTGAAACATATAATCAATATTTCGTTAAAAATGGAATGCACTTTGATAAAACAGTTTCAAAATTTGCTTGGTCGTGAAGAAAGTTGTCAGTAATTTCTCATTGAATAAGCTTAATTGTGATTCAATTTTAAATATAAGTTACTATTGATATTTTACTACATTATGAGCTTTATCTCTGTTTTTCTAGTATGATTAGTAAGGTCAGGTAAAAACGTTTCAGAAAAACATACAAATAATACTTCTTTATCAAAAAATCAGAATTCTTTTGATAAAATCAAAAATCTTCAAAATTTGTTTGGTTGTTCGAAAAGTCTTGAATAATTTCTCATGTGAAATGGAGCAAATTAAATGGATGTAAGAGCATACATTTATCCTCCAAAATTTATCCTTATTCATCAATCCCTTAACATTATATTTCTAGTTATTTTAAAACTTCCATGTGCTTGAAAATATCTACTGTAGAAGCAATCACTTTGCTACATATTTTTAGCTTTTTGGTTAGACTAATGTTTTTACATTCAAAGATTGTTTTGAAATTTAAAATTTAATAGTAGATAAAGAAGTTTTGAAGCCAGGAATTTTTCTGATTTTAAGCACGAACATATTTCCAAAGACATATACTGATTAATAAAAATTATACAAAATATTCTTCTCTTGCCAATTTATCTTCAAATGTTAAGTGTTTTGATGAACATTTTTTAATCTGCATTTCGCAGCTAATTGATTGTTGAAAATATCAGAGAATGTACAAGGCAAAAATGCTGTTATAATTTTTTTTTTAATTGAGAAATTCAGTATTCATGTTTTGAAATTTTGTTTGTAAACTTTTAAAAATACGTTTATTTTATTCAATTTTTTTTTTCAGATTATAGAGAATTATTTATTTTTGATTCATGATTATATTATTCTTTTCCAACAGATTATAGAGGGAAAAGTGTTATGGTAGGAATAACAAGTAACATTTTTTAAATACCTAAGAACTTTTTCTAGACATTTTTAGGTTCATGAGATAAATCCAAAAAATAAAGCAAATTAGATTTATGTACCTGAAATTAAGCTTTAACAAATATTTGGTTTAATTTTTGGAATCTATTAAATTCCTATACGTTAAGTAACATAATTTAGTGCTAGATTTACGTAAGTGTTGGCCAGTATTAACGAATAGGCTGAATATTGAATACGAAATTGCAAAGAAAATGAGTTCAACATAACTATTTTTCATTAAGAATTACAAATAAAGGTTAGGTACATCAAGAAAATTTGGTGATAAAGACGAAATGAGACAGTTTAGGCTAAAAATAAATAAAAATAACAATCCAAATCCCTTCGCATCAATTTTCTTTAGCAGAAGGTACTCATTTAGAATAAGTAACGTTTGTTCATTCATTTTTCAATATATTATTCAGACAAAGGAGCTTTAGTTAGCATTTTTAAGGCGAATGCAATAATTAATAAATCAGAGCTTATATATGTGTGTGTGTGTGTGTGTTTATGTACATCGCACTCAAACACAACACTTCACAAAACGAACAGAATTTTTGGGTGAAACACAATACGTTAAGAACCATTTAATATTCATAACATAATATTCATCCATTAATATTAATCCACTTAATATTCATAAACATGCAATCTTTAAGAATTGTAATAGTAGATTTTCAAAATGTAAGCATACATATTGAGCCCAAACAGATTGCTGCCACAAAAATTCTTGAGACTGTATAAACATAAGCTTTAAAATTAATTTTAAATATTTTGTGGCCTATTTAGGGTACACGAGTGCATTTTCATGCTATTATAAATTCAATAGACTTAAAAGAATTAAAAATTAAGTAAAATAAATAAATTTATAATCTTAAAAATATAAAATATACAAATATATAATTTATCAACAAAAATTAATTGCATCATGTGCGTTTTTCTGTGATACGATGCTATAAGGAACGATAAGGAATAAACGTTTTAAATTTATTCTAGTTCATTTTGTGAATTTCGCCTTAAAATGCGTACATTTCTTTATTTCTTATATAACATTGACAATTAAATAGATTTTTTGAAGAGTTGTTACAATATAAATTTAATTTATAATAATTTAACTAATATATTTTTAAAAATTTATTTCACATAAAAATGTTTAATTTACATTTTCGTTTGAAATTAATGTGCTGCTTCTAAAGTTTTTCTTATTTGAAGGAAAAAAAATAAACTACATATTATTTTTTCTCGTATTATCGATTGTCCAACATATTCTTTTTAAATAGCCATAGAATGTAAAAATCGAATTGCTTCTGATTCATTGGTCTGAAAAATCCAAAAAGCTATTAATCTAAATTAATTACATCATGTGCGTTTTTTTTGTGATACGAGGCTATAAGGAACGATAAGGAATGAAAGATATCATGAGAAATAAACGGTTTAAAGTTGTTCTAGTTTGAATTTCGCCTTAAAAAGCGTACATTTCTTTATTTCTTATGTAAACAGTAAATAAATGTCCCTCTACTTCTGTATTCACAACAGTCATGCCTTGACAGGAACCCCGTAGTGGATGGTTAATAGAATAGAATAATATAATTTATTAACATTTATTTAAGAGGACACGGGAAAAATAGAGAGAAAATATATGGCAAAAGTATACCAGTGATGGAGCAATAAGTATAAATTATATCGTCCAATACAAATTATTTTTGTGTTAATTACACATATGGATCTTATTTAATTTAATGTTTTAAATGGTTTATATTTTAATGAACAAAACATTCATTTTTTTATATACAAGCATCATTTTACTTTTTAAAATAATACTACGTATGCTATGTACTATTATATGCAAACCATGGTTTAATTGGATGTTGAATATTTTAATAGTTTGTGTTTGAATGCAATCAATGAAAATATTCATTTTTATTTCATAAAATATTTTTTCCAAGACAGAACTTCTGCTTTAATGCATATAAAAAAATCTGTTTTTCTTTTTTAAATTGTGTTCGCTTAAAAGTTTCAATAAAAACGCTTTCTATTCCACTTTTAAATGTATATTAGAGATTCACGTAAGCCACTCAAATTGACTAAATAATTGGCCACAAATGACAGAATATTCCTGAATCGAACTATTTTATCACTGTTACACTGGCGCTCCAACCAAAGATCCCCATCTTGTGGTGATATACCAGGTGACAGATGGATCCTCTTATTATATCACCCAGATAGTCTAGATGCGAACCTAACCTTAAACACTCCAGTTATAACAAGTAATTTAAAAGAATTTTTTTAAGAAAATTTTTTTAAGATTAATCTGCTATTATCTATAGCATAGAATAGTGTTAACAACAACAAAATCCAATTTTTTTTTTCCGAAATAGAATTTGTTTTACAAGTAATTTATCGATTAGTGGAAAAATTACTATATTCTTAAATTATATTATAATGTTTTATTTTAATCAATAAACATGTAATGATATATTAATTTCAATAATTATGTAATTATTCATGTAAAGCATATATAGATTTGAAATAAATGACTTATTTACCCTGATTTCGCGAAATTTATCCAATACGTCATAACCACTTCAGACAAAGAAGCCTCTTGTCTCGTGAAATTTCGAGGAAAATGAGACAAAGTTGTAACCAATGGAGCTCCAAACAAGTAAGCCAAATCTTCTCCGTGAACTGCACCATGTCGTTGAGAGAAATCTCCATTTTCGGTTTGGTAACCAAAAACGTAGAAGTAAGTTTTGGATTTAGTTTTCGAATGAAAATTTCCAGTTCGAATGAGGGGAGCAACAGTCAGTCCATCTGCCAGAGCTTCCAAGGTGGTGTCGAGAATACTTACTGGATGTTGTATCGGTCTTGTCCAATCAGTATATTCGTTGACGATGGTGAGAAATATCTCTTGCATGTGATAACTGAAAAGATTTCTCACTAAAGTACGAAGCACTCTATCCCTTCGATTGGGATCGATTCCATTATTTTCCTCATAAGAAGACAAGTGATAACCATTCTCAGACTTGGTTACCCCAAAAAGAAGATCGTACTGTCCAAAAAGACTTTCCTTTTCCTTCATTGGTGTTAAGGGATCCACAGGAATTACAATACCGTCTACAGTTGGCCCAAAGGCGGAAAGATGTTCCGGGACCATATATTGGACTTTCATGATCTCATCCAATGGGCGTTGTCTCATGCAGTCAAGCATGGGAGCGCTTTCCTTAGTTGGGCAATTCAGAGTTTCACACACCTGATGACCGTAAGTCAATGCATCATGAGCTATAGCCCATGGACTTAATGCTGATCCGCTCTGCATGACTGCTCGACGAAACAGGCCTGAAAAAAAGTTTTTTATATTATTGGTTTAAACAGAAATGGTTAATATAACATTTTTAAAATATATTCATTTCCTTCAGCTTATAAATATTATTCCTTATTATATGCTGCTTTAAAAAATATTCATTTGCCTCCGATTAATTTACTTATAAATTACTCTTATTTATAAATAATAAGTACGCAAATGTTTCTCAAAACTTATAAATCCTATAGAACGATAGAAACAACACCTAATTTCCTGTTTAAAAATTTGTACAATTATATTATCAATAAATCCTTTATGTGTTCATAAATAATTGGTGTTTCTTTCTATTTTCATATAGACTAGATACTTATTTATACATTATTAAATAACAAATAAAGGATTCTTAGTTAAGTAACAGCTTACTAATGACTAGTCACAGAAACATGACGAGACATACATAATAGTTTATTGTAAATTAAATACGGGAAGTTAAGTGAAAGCATTATAAGTAAGTCACATCAAATATATATTATTATCTTGTCGAATCTGTTGAATATCTGCCGTTTCATGCCATTTAAAGGTGTAAAAGGCTACCGCTATCTAAGAAAACTATTGAAATCGTAAAAATAGAGTCAAAAATCATTTTAATTTCGTTATAAGTGAAGGAATACAATATTATCTAATTAAGAAGGGAAAATTTCTAAATTATATTAATCTATGAATTTTCAGTAAACAGATATAGAAGGTGTTCAGACATTTTTGAAACTATTTTAAACTGTCCATGAAAACTGAAGAACAATTGAATGGCATCAATTCAGAATAGTTTTACTTAATTATCGTTTGCATCATTAAAAATATTCTTTGCTTAAAAATAAACAAAGAACAAAAGGCTATGCTTTTGCTTTTTACTCTAATTCTATTGCTCAAAAACAAGATGTGAAAAACATGGTTTTAATATTTCTACACGTAAAATAAGTGACTTAATTAATATAAAAGGAAATATTAATAAAAGTTTACAAGTGACAGAGAGAAAGGTAAAAGAAGCATACCCAATACAAATACATACACCTCTTATTATATCAAAAGTTACCTCTCATGTTAAAAAAATCCTATCGCCAAAGAACTATCTCCAAATATTTCTCTGTAGGAACTTTAAACAAAATCATAAAATCTGAATGAAAGCTAATCCGAACAAGAAAAACGATGTCTAACGCCAAAACATAACTCTCAGCATGCAAATTGTTGTATGAAAATACAAAAATATTGATTTACTGCCGAAAAATTAGAACTTAACTTGGAATTGTATCAGTAACATGTTTTAATACATATTTTCTAAAATTTCCTATCAGTTTTCCAAACATTCTTCATTGTGTTCCATCAAAGATAAGTTTACCAATCAAAACGCAAAATGTACTGCTCTACATGTAGAAAAAATGATACCCGAATTGAGGTTACCTTTAGATGCATCCAAACCAAGTCCCCAGACGTATCTTGCATGGATTAATTTAGATTATGATCCTGGAATTTTTAAATAAGCTCTTTATAAGAGGCATCCCAAGATATTCAAGAAAAGTTTTTTTCTCTTAGAAATCAAGATGTAATAGGTCAGCTCAACAAAAGGGTTATCAAAATGAATATGTTAGAAAACTAATTTGTTTCAAATACAATTTTTTTGTGGAAACATCCTCTGTATTAAAAGAGATCCCGGATAAAACGATAACTCTATCCTTTAAATTCAGAACTTATTTTATATCTCAGTATTAAAACTACTGATATATAATATTATGGACATTTTTTGTCATGTAAATACTCGCTGCATTTTATCCGAAGTTAATGATTTTTTTTTTTACTTACTTGTTTTTTGATTTTGTCTAATGCAAGACACAGCACTTAATTATTTTTCTAAACAACACAATATAATTTAATTGAATTTCAGTTTTCTTATTGTGAGAAATATTGTTTGCTTTTAATAACACCCTTGAGGTTATGCATAGACAAGCAAAGTTAAGTTTTTTGTATTATTTCCATTTTATATTAGTTAATATCTGTAGCTTAAAAATATTTATCGCTAAATTTTGTCAGCATAAACAAAAAAAAAAGTAAGGGATTATGAACAATTACATATACTCTGAGTTTACTTGCTACATCAAGTAAAATACACTCTTCTCTCTGTGTATGTCAAACTATGTTTTCTCTGTCTACCTATATATATATATATATATATATATGTGTGTGTGTGTGTGTGTGTGTGTGTGTATAAACAATGCAATATTTACAATGAATTTTGATTCAATTTTGACTTATTTTACTAAAGTAAATTGAATTACGAAAAATCTTCAATGTCTGAAGAAGGTGAAAAGTAAAATTAGAAAAGGAAAATGCGAAAAGGTGAAATTAGTAAAGGAAAATGCTTCTTCTTCTTCGCCAATTCCCAAAGTCCAGTGGGGCTAGACTAAGTCCATGAATCTAAATACCCGAAGAAAGTCCAAGACCATCAACGGACTGCCAAGGAGATCCTGACATCGGAGCCCCAGGCACGCCAAGAAGTGAGATGGTGAAGCCTGCTCAGAGGAGCACTTGGTGCAAGTGTCGAAAGTTTTCAAACCATCTGAGAAAGTCAAAGTTCAAAGCACTGAGCAAACGGGTGATTACAGTTTGTCCCTGCCTGTCACAATTAAGGGCCAAAGTACCGCCAGGTCGATGACCCCAATACCATTGGTGCACTAGGGGAGTAGTCCAAATAGTTTTTCCATTTAACATAGCTTGTGAGTAAATCTCTGTGTAGATAAGGGGCTCAAGTGTAACCAATACCTCACTAGCACCCGCTTTGGCCAATGCATCTGCCATTTCATTCCCCTCAAGGTCGACATGGGAGGGAATCCACTGTATGTTTATCTGATGATCCACTGAAAGATGTTTTAGCTTTTTGAGAATAGATACACCTACCCTGTCTCTAACACTGGACCAATTAGCCAAGTGCTGAATAGAACTCCTGCTATCAGTTAGAATCCAGATTTCATTTCCTGCAGTAACAGTCGCTAAGTAGTCAAGGCCTTCGTTTATAGCAATGAGCACGCTACGGAATACAGAGCAGCCATCAGGATTCCTTCTCTGAATCTTCATGTAATGTCCATGAAGACATGAAGGAAAATGCTTTCAAGGTTTACTGAATATCCAAAACTACTTCCTAATGTAAATTCCCGAGACCATTTAAGAGATAACTAATATTTTTTTTTTTTAACTTCAACCTTTATCTGTTATCTATCATACTTTTCAATGGGGGTTTTCAGTAAAGGGAAAGCTCGCAAAATCCGATTATCATATTCTCAAAGGATTGGGAGATTTATTTCGTTAGAATTCTCAAGTTTTCAGAATGTTAAGACGAGATCTCGATATGATTTCAAATGAAGGAAAAGGATTTTTTCATCAATAGCATGAATTTTTCAAAAGGAAATAAAAAAGTGTGTTAACTTCAAAAATTGATAATTTCTTATAAACACTTCCAGTCACTCTTTGCATTAGGAGCTTATATGTTTTAAAACGCTTTGATTTACTTGAAGTAAAATTTTAATTAGTTAAAAATCGATATTGCATGAAATTAAGCGAAATTATATGGAAATTTTTAAGTCCTCAAAATGTCACATTTTATTGTTCATTTAATTATTTTGTAATATTTATTTCTTCATAATATATAAATTCCTTATAAAATGGGGTATTTTTAGACATCCACCTTGGACCATCCCTGAGAAATTTTCAAAATTGTAATTGTATAATGTTGATGTAGTGTCGCAGGCCCACACTGTTGCACCATGGGTAGTGATGTATCTGCTTCATATGTGTTTTTCTCATGATGAATAAAAACAGATCTAAGTGCTTAGCATTTAAACAACACTACAGAAATTTCTAAATTATGTATGGTAATTATAATATTAATAAATAACTATTTTAATATGAAAATTTTCATATGATTATCATACTCTTTGTAATCATTGTTATCTGTCATCAGTTTAATCTACCTTTTTGTAGTAATTTGTTGTCTCAATAGATAATACCAATCTGAAATTAACTAGAAATTATATAAATAATATAATCCTAAAACAACAAAATAGTAGAACTGCTGTTGTAGTTTGGAGACCATTTCCAAAATTTAAATTCCATATCATGTAGAATTTAGAGAAAAATAATGGATTCATAAAAAACTAAGTAATAATTAAGCTTCTTCCCCACAATTATAAATGGATGCCTTGAAATTTGATTTCATTTAATACTAAGGTTTTTAATTATTTTTTGTTCATTTGTAGATACACAAATTTTATTTCTTATGAAATCATGAATAAAATGTAAAATCTATTTCTGGTTAATCTTACCTCGAGCCATAGGAGATATCATCAACAAATTCACAAAAGCAGCCCCATGACCTTGGCCAACAATGGTTACATTTTTGGATCACCACCAAATTCACCAATATTTGCTTGTAACCAATGTAAAGCAGCTACTTGATCCATCAATCCATAGTTTCCACGGGCAGAACCTTCAGTAGCTGGCAAAAAACCTATTAAAAGTACCCGTTTCATTAATAAATAACCACTTCAGAAAGAGCTGAAAAATATTCTTTTTTTTAAATTACATTGTTGAATTTGTATGACCTCTACATACGAATATGATTTTAAAATAAAAAGTATAGATAGTTTCTCATAAAGTATTGAAATATATGTTTTTGTCCATCATCAGTATTTTTAATGGCAATGACTTTTATAAGCATATTTTTTTTCGGAGAAACATTTTCAAATTATTCTTAAATAAATCTAAAATACGGAGGTTATTTTGCAGCATCGATTTACATATCTGTTTCTTATTTCTAAGCTTATCCATGAAACATTCTTTCACACAAAATGCAAACTAATGCGATAAGCAAATAATAATAATATAAGCTGAGATGAATCATTTCAAATAATATTGATTTCCAAGTTATTTATTCAAGAAATATAGGAACTTCATGATTATAACTAGAATTAGAAAACACATTTTTCATAAAAAATAACCAAATTATATACATTATTAAATCGCGCAATTGAATTATGAGCTTTATTTTACTCAAAGTAAAATAAATTACTATTAATTACAAACAGTCTTAATTCTGCACCTTTATATGTATGCATAATTTTTTAGCAAATAATTAAGAAATGTCTCAATGAAATTAAATAAATGCGCAGCATAGTTTTCATCTTCAGGAAAAGAATAGACTCCATTGCTTACAAACCAACATAAATAATGCAAAAGAACTTAAGAAATCCTATTATGGTACATAATTCTTCAATTGATGCACTTTTAAAACCTGCATTTTCTGAAATATTGCGTTACCATACTTTTATAAAGATAATTTCGAAAATGGGAGAGACATTAATACTAGGCCACTTGCGGAATGTCTTTCCCATGACTTATGGATCAATGCCCGTAGCAGAAGGTACCAACGTATTAGCAGTTTAGTTAATTACCAATGATATAGCTGGGCATGACACTGTAGCCACTGGTGTAATTAATAGCATCCACTGTACGAGATAATATTCCGTGGAAGTATTAACTGCAGTTTAAAAATTTCAATGTGTTACTTAACTGAATTCATTCACTTGCCTAATTGTTGTGATGTATTTTTATTTCTAATCAAATTCCCAAGAGTTTCCTTTGAAGGCTTCTTTGATTAAGTTTTGTAAGGCAATAAAGTTAATGATAATTTCTGAGCTTTGCTTAACCTCAACTGAAGTAGAGGACTAATTTTAATGTCTTATGGGTTTGTTATAAAGAGCAATATCATTACTCTAAGAAACAATGATTGTTGATTAAGTTAATTAAATTTTAGAGTAGTAATGTTTTTATCATCTTGTTTGCTATTAGAACTTTTATTAATTTTACATTTTCTTTGGAGGTAGTGAAATTACACATGTATTTTTAATAAAAAATATTTTTTTCGATTGTATTGCTTATACAGTAACATTATGAAGATACGCAATAGATAGGTGTATTAAAATCGTGTCAGTCGGAATGCAACTTATATATATAAAGTTATGGGACGAACAAAAACACTAGTTCAGAAGAAAAAAAATTAATAAAACTACAATCATCCATCTATAATTTTCCACCCTTTAAAATATTCCACAATTATTTCTTAACAAAATTCTAAAAATTGAGAGCCGAGTTCACGTAAGTCTAAGTATTAAAGAATTCAAATTTGGAAGCTTCTGAAGCCTTTAACGCCATTATTATAAAGCCAGTTTGAATCATTATTTGTTACAAAATATGCTACTTGTGACAAATTTTCTAATTTTTGGGGTTAATAGCTATTAAAATAAATAAATTAAACTCAATTTTTTATAAGTAAAAAAAATACTTTTTAATTTCTGAAAATTAAAGATTTAAATCACGAATTTTAAATAAAAATATAAATAATTTCAGAAAGGAAGAAAATAGTTTTTACGTATGTTTATTAAATATTTAATTGAACTTCTTTTGAAGTCTTTTTATTTGCTGCAGTATTTTTCATCATTTTTTACAAACTTTACTTTTCATTTGTATTTTATTGAAGATATTGCCGTGCACATTCGGTAGTTTATAAGATATTATTTGAGTGGATCAGAATTTCAACACACATTTTTAAAATCCTTTCCGACAAAACTTTAAAAAAGATTTATAGCATAAACAATATACACAATTAAAAGCCAAGTACTAGCGATGATTCTTATTCGTCAAATAGATTTGAATTTGTAAAGGTTTTAAATCCCATTTAGATTACTAAATTAAATCAAATTGTTTACATAACAGTAATACACTGATTTGCTTTGGAAACAAAATTATTTTCTTCTTCTTTATTTTACATCCTTTTTAAAGTAAAAAAATCAAAACATACTCTAGACAATTTAAACGAAGTAATAAAATGCCAAGAAAACTATTTTATTAGATACTTTATTTCGATAAGAAGAAAATGATTGCTTTTTCCTTCATGCTCATTTTTGTTATTTGCTGCCGTCGAAGTCGGCATACCTAATTCGAAAATCACTTACCCAAAAGTTTTATAAAAAATGAGTTTAATAACAAAATCAAAGATGAACCAGCGATTTATGTGTAAACATGAAGATTAAAAGAAAAAAATAATGAATGAGGGAAAATGTATTTACTCAGTAGGAAGGAAAGAAATGATTCCCATTTTAAATAGGGGACATTGTTTCACTTTATTTAAAACTCACAAAGTGGAAAACGTTTGAAATTTCAGTCGCCACGGTTTCAAAGAAAAACTGCATGTGTCATTAATTAATATGCCTTCTCTGGAAGAAAACTGAAAAAGAATTGATTCAGAATTCTACTTTAATAATAAAGAAAACTTCTTTGAAGCAGAAAGGAGGGTATCCAAATAAAGTTTCAGAATCAGCTTTTTCTCCGAATAATAAGATGCGTGCCAAGAAAAATTTCCGATAGAGTGGTGCTTTGAAACGTGCTTCAAATGAATCGTAAAATTTTCATAGTCACTGAGCAGTTTAATTTTCTTCCTTTTTGCCTTGTCATGAATAAATACGAGAATAAAAATGACACACAAATACATTATTTTTATTTTATTTTTTAAAACTATTTTATTGTATAAAAGAATATGGCGAATTTGTGAAAAATAATGGTGCATTTCTTGCATAGAAAAACTGTTTCCTTATCTTTAAACATGAACAAAATTCTCTATTTTTAAGAAGTTTAGAATCCCAGAAATTGTCCGCATTCTCTAACAGGATATCGTTCCCTATTAAAATAGGTACGCTCTTCAAATAACCACCAATACAGCCGTTTTTATGTAAATATGTAATTTTAACGAACCAGCCTTGAAAAATCTATAACTACTGATATATTCTTTGCCTTTCAATTCTCTCGAAAACCTTATAAGGTATTTCGAAAATACGATGGTATATCGAATTATGTTAAAATGTAATATTTCTTCCCTGAAACTGCAATAAATGGAGAAAATAGTTTTGATACGTAACCTGGGAATAGTTGCTGCCATGTGATAACAAATCATATTGATTTATAAATTTCGAATTTAATTTGCATTCATAATGCGTTAGCATTCAATTTTTACAGTCTTTCGATTCAAATAATATGAAAAATGATGCTTTTAATTTAGAATGTAATTCTTTAAAATAGTAATTTATTGATTTGTTTTATTAGGGTACGTGTTAAATTTTGTCTTAAATTTAAATTACTATTACATATCATTAGCTAATATGACACATTCAAAGAAATTAAATATGTTGCATACATATTAGTTTTTTAATGTGTTCCTAATGTGGCGGTGAATATAATTATCTTACTATAGGTAAAAAAATTTTTTTCTTACATCTGTGAGTTTTGGTTACAAAAATAAAACTGGTGTCTTTGTAAATTATAAGCTTAAATTTTCAAATAAGCTAAAGGAATTAAATTGTTATTTAACAGGCTATAGATCATTTTTAAGTGGTGAATAGTAGCAGCTAATATTTAGTATAAAAATCTACTTACTATATATAACTTTCATTTACATATAACAGAATCGGCTTCTACGAGCAAAACAAAAAGAAGATTTTTTTTTTTATGCATTGAACTATTACAGAATATGTTAAAAAATTGTTAACAGTTTAAAAAAATATTTTTCAAGCTGTAATTTATGAGTGTAACAGCCAATGATTAAATTACATAGTTATTACTAAAATAAATAAGAATAATTAATGCCTAAATGTTTAAAATGCTTAGCCTTATTTCAAAAACATTATTGCATGCAATAAAACATGTGCTTCTAAGAGATGTATAGATGTATATATATATATATATATATATATACATATTACAACTGCACATTCAAGCATCGATTTACTAAACCCGAATCCATTGTTTGAAAATGAAAAAAATTACATTTAGAATTTAAAGAGAAATACATATTTGAATTGTACACTGTATGCTTTAAGGAACATGCGAATCAATTATGCTAATAACAATAACTAGTATAGTTGAGCATAATACACTTGAGCACATAGCACTTATGTGCATATTTAAAAAAAAGTAAAAAGATTTAAAACATCATTAAAAACTTTAGTTTCAGATTTTGTTTTAATTATCATGTATTAAATTTTGAATTCGTAAATTTTTTTTTTTTAGCATAAGTCAGACAGACTCGTGAAAGGTAATTTGGTATATAGCTATGTTCATGCTCTCAATTGTTCTTTTTTATAGTTCTTCTCTTACAAATATCTTCCTTATGCATGGTTTTCCCACTGACGTAGAATTCCACTGCTATCATTTGTTGTTTGGACCTTTAGTTGAAGACTTTTTGCAGTTCACCAACTTTTTTTCTCTTCAGATTTTCTTTTCCTTACGAATGATTTCCTTTGTGAAGCACGAATTCGACCTGATTTGCCTTGGCCCTACGATTTCCAGCTTCCATTTGCTCTAACTGAGGCTCACGGTAGAAGGCCACATAATTCAATTTGGGAACCATCCTTCGGTCTTTCGAGAAATGTCCGTCAGTTTTTTGTCTTTATTTTTTGATTTCCCCCTTGCTCTCATCTTATTTCACATTTACTTTTATCTTTCGTGTATTCCCTTTTCATGATCTCCATTTATTTTGTTGTTCTCCTGTTTTTATTGTTGGATATCCAAAACTATTGTCTTAAAGAATGCTGTTTGGGTTAAGTAGGGATGGAGTTAAACGTTTTTTGAGTTCTCAAAATGCTTAAAATCGTAGGTTTCTGTGGCAAATTTCATTTATTTTTTGTGAAACACTTTTCAGAGACTAATTACAAATTGAATAATTTGCAAAAATTATAGTCTAGCCCACGTTATCTTTTATGATATTACTACCAAAAAAGTGCAGTGTGTACATAAAAATAATTAAAAATTGTAATTACAAAAAAATTTAACTTTTACACTACGGCAATTTATATATAGATTACAATGGTGAAAAACTTCTTTCTAGAGAAATGAAAAATACTAGTTTTATATATTTCCATTAATTAAATTAATTTTCATTCCATCGTACAACTGATTTTATAGAGAAAATTTAAGATATTAAATAAGAAATTTTATACTCACGTTCTAAATGGAATTCTACATGTACTAAGTATTTCATACCAATATAAATTGAGTATTTTCAAACATTTTTACTATATATTTTGTATAAGAAAATATACTTATCACTTCATTTTTTAAATACTATACTTAAGTTTATTATATGCAAAATATACTTAAGTTTAATATACTTAAGTTTATTATATGCAAAATGTTTAACATAAAAATCGGATAGACTATGCTATAAATATTTAAAAATAAAATTTGTTCTAAATTGAAAATATTTTGAAAATGTTTTTTTAAATTATACTTTTATAAAGCTTTAAAGTTAAGATTATAAGTAAAGAAAAAAATCTTTGATAAGAAAGGATCATTTACTGAACCAAATTATGTTACTTATTTTCTTTGTCGGTCAGAAAATATTTTAGCAGCAAAACCGGATCAAAGATTTTATAGGAAAAAGGCATTACAACAAGAGATGTGTGTTATGTCAAAAAAAATTATATCGAATCAAATTGTTATTATAAAAGCTAGTTTTTAATGAGCTTATCTACCAGATAAATGACCGTTTTATATTATAAAATCCTAATAAATTGCTTTTGATTGATTTATTTTGATAAAATTGCAAAAATTGTCGAGAAACTAATTTAAAACCGTCCGATCGAAATTGTTTCTGTTCTATAGAATGGGAAATAAAAAAAAGCCGCTTTTGGATGATTAGATAATTACAAATTTCTTCTTGGAAATGTCTTACGTGAATTGTAATTTGACATGGGTTATGCAAAAATTTAACCTATTCAATTTCAAAAAGTAATTACTTGAAAAACCTTAATAAATAAACTCCCTTTATTTGAAAAATAAATTCTAGTAGAAATTAAAGGTTTAATTCTGCATGAGTTATTTATGAATGAATAGCTAAACAATACGATAGCAGAAATCGTAAAAGAATGTTCTTTTCATATTTAACATTTATTTGATGTTTCATATTTGTATTAGATTTTACATTTTGAAGTGCGTAATTTATTTTAAAAAAATGACTGAAATCCTATTAGTGTAAGGTATTTAGCATTCAAAATAAGAGCTTTAAAGATACACATTATATAAGATTAGATAAGTAATAAGAAGCAGTTTTTTAAATTTTATGTGCATGTAAGAAAAACAGATTGACATTTAAAGATCATTGTAAATTAAGAGAATTTCCAGTAAAATACTTTAATGAGAAATATTGAATTGTTTTGAATGATCAATAAAGATCATCATACGATAAAAAGAAAATTTTTAATGTTCGTAGTTGAATGTAATTTTTCTTAAGGCTTAGATAATTTTAAGATTATAACTTATCAAATATTATTTTTCTCTTGATTTTACTTATTGAATATTTTTGTGTAAGAAAATGTAGTCATCTTGTATATCATAATCATAAGCAATGAGAGAGTTTATTATAAACCGCCTTTTAATTTGAGTAAAATGTTTTAGTGAGTATTAGAAGTGTAAAAATTATTATTTGAATAAGTAAAATTCATAAGTAATTATAAAAAAGGAAATAATGTTTAAAATTTTTATAAAAATACTAAAATTTATTTTCAATGTTTATAAAAGAAAGTTACATTTGTAATGGCGTTAAATATTTTGTAATGTACTCATGTGTCAATTAAGCTACATAACATATCAGAATAGTATATTAAACAAATTGTAAAATATTTTCATGAGTACTATTTATTACAACGATAATAAAATACTCTGACTTTCAAATAAATAAAATAAGAAAAATCACAAAAAATGTGGATTATACGACTGATAAAGGTAAAAATTTAATAAAATCACGCAATATACGTTAAACTTCATGTTGCATCAGAATATCATATACCAATCAGTGAACTTTCTATCGTTTAATGTT
Organism: Caerostris extrusa; assembly: GCA_021605095.1. Classification (NCBI taxonomy): domain Eukaryota; kingdom Metazoa; phylum Arthropoda; class Arachnida; order Araneae; family Araneidae; genus Caerostris; species Caerostris extrusa. The sequence continues at coordinate 77,838 of BPLR01011770.1, read as the reverse complement.
AATAGCACCTGACAGAAAACAGGCTTTGAAAGCATCTGAAAGTAGAAACGGCGCAATGAAATTTCTAGATATTCATGCTTTAGATATGAGTATTTGATATAATTTTTCTAAATAATTACGATTGCTAGCTATTGGGGAATAGAAGCTAACCAAAGTCAATTCTATGTCAACAAGATGGTTAAGACCAATCGACACTTGGCTGTTGGATATTAAAAGAGTGCAAGACAAAGGTAAGTGATTTGCACAGCCACGTAAATGAAGTATTGTACAGAATATTTCACCAATGATTTGGAATCTAATAATATCGACTAGGTAAGATTCCAGCGGTAGTCAACAGTTGACTGTTATATTACCATCCTTCATACCGTTTTCTGAAATTCATACAATGTGATATGCATTTTTAAGAACATAATCAGATTATAGACAGCACAGTCGATGAGAATCCAAATCAGATGCATGGGCCGCAGAGGGTTGTTCATCAACTCCTCTCATATATTTTTTGAAACTGTATGCAGAAGGCTTCATGGAGGAAGGTTGTATGCAAGACATTTCTGTGTGCCATAGTGTAGTAATGAAATACGGCGCGTCTCCCTATTTTAAAGTAACAGAAAGTTAGGGCAAACATCTCTCGTCCTTACAGTTTTTTATGCATTTATATTTCTTCCTTATCTTCTGCATTCATTTAGAAAATGTTAACAGTTTGCGTAGCCATTCTGACAATTTCGGGAAATTCCTCTTCTAGAGTCATACATTTATTTAACCATGATCTCACTACAGATAAATGGAAACAAGAAATGCTGCTAATCTAAAAATAAAATGGCAAAAAGATCATATAAATAAGTATTTTATTTTTAATCATTTTAGAGGGGAAAAAAAAGGACATAAAAAGAACTTACTAATAGAATATAATTGCCAAATATTTAGAAAAACTAAATTTACATTTAAAAAAGAAACGATTTCTTTTGACAATCATTGAATGATCCCTTTGCTCTAACAGCATACGTTATCCCTGACAATGGGAAGTATCGATTGTACGAAAGTCATGTGAGGATTATGTTTGCCCCAAATTGACAACCCCGATCTGCGCTCTATTATATTACTATTCTATGTTGTGCACTTTTCACACCACATTACTGAAAAAAAAAAAGCTTTAATTCACCATGCACACATATCAAATAGTGTGCAAGTAAACAAAGCCTTTACTCCTTACGGACGAGTACAAATTTTGTTTATAAGATGATTCAGAAAAGTCGTGGTCTGATGGGATCCGTCAAAGAATAAGATATGATCTTTTACTAACCGAATTTGAACTTGGTGGTATTTCAATATCTTAACTTTGATTCAGCAAAAAAACTGCTAAATATCTTTGAATAACAGACTTAAAATTGATAATCAAGCGATAGGCAAAAAATTAGAAAATATAATAAGACAAGATAGTTAGAAAATATAATTTATGAGATCGATAATCATTTGCTTTTCGTAAAATTGCAGCAAATTAATTGATAATATGAAAAATTATATTATTTCTAAATAATAAAAACATTAACTAAATTTTACTCTAATATAAAATGCTCATTTAAATTGCTAAATTAGAATTTTATTTTAAAAATCAAGGCATTTTCTGCATTTGTTTTTAACTGATCAAAATTTTATCAGAAGAAACTGAAAGACGAATTTAAAAACAAAATTTACAATGAAAAAAAAATTAAGCGCATATGATTGAAGATTTGAAAAGAACAAGAAATATATTTAAAAAGAGAATAGAAACACTTACCATTTTAATTTCAAGAAAAAAATTTTTAAATAATATTAAACTTGTTCCCACAAATGCTTATAAATTATTTATCAATGAAGAAAAAACAAAGAATAAAATAAAATTTAACAAGGACGCTTAAAAACATATGATATTATTTCAATTCGTAATTCTTTTGCAAGCAATTTTTGAAATAAATTGTTTGAAAGCGCAATTTAGAAATATATATATAAATATTATATTTTTTTTGAGATTTTTTTTTTTTTGTAATTTTGACTATGAACAGATACAAATTGAATTTCTTCATGCTATATTTTCGAAAATGCAAACTTCTTTTATATACAGAGTGATTGGCACTTCAGAAATGGCTCTGCTTGACACACCAATGTAATTCAATTCCCAAGAACTTAAATCCTATCGACAAAAATGCACTTTATTTAATAATTTCGCATATGAAGATACTGAAGAACTAAGAATTCATGTTAAGAATTTTAATTTCGCATCTTTATTCAGGAAATATGTTCACCTCTTGGTGTTTTAAAAGCACAGAAACCAAATGGGGCATTTCATCTTCATTTTAATGACTTGAGCCTGGATGAGAGAATCTGTAATGATGCAGCGCCTTTCCAATAAATATTATTTCCCAATGATACTTCAGAGACTCGTGGGAGAAATTTTGAACCGAACTCTTTAATGGGATTTACTTCTTCGTTTTTAAAGTACTACTTTGAAGAACAAGAAAACTACTAGATTCAGTTAGAAAAATTGAGCTCATTATAGAAATCCGACATAAGATTCAAAAGACTGAAGGAAGAAAGGTTTTTTTTAAGATATTAGTTTGGTTTTAATAGAAACATATATAAAGATTTGCGCAGCCATATTTTGTAATTTTCATATTTAATTACGATATATTTTCTATAATAACTAAACTTTTTGTTTCATGCGTCATTGGGTGTATTTAAGTGATGCGAACATTTAGTAATAAAAGATGTATTTACGAAGTGAATGTATATGAATTACGTGATTTTTTAATCACGTGATGACACAAACAATTGAATCATAAAGTTTAAAAGTTAAATTTTATTTACTAATTTAACGAAATTGAAAAACTTTGTAATAAAAAGAATGGAATAAACTTAAAAGAATATAAAGTAAAAAATTGGTACACCGATCAAAATATATCATCAAAAATTGAATTTTATTTATTTTTTTTATTGCTGAAAAGGTTAAGACTGAAATTTACGATTAGATATTGTATAAACCTATGAATATGCAATGGAATTTTAATAATGACATAAAAATCAATCCTCCAAAATTTTTTTAAAGAATGCGTATTTGCAGTTTCTATATCTATAAAAATATAATGCGAACCATGCGTGAAAAATATTATAAATATAATTTTGGTTTTTAATTTCAAACTTATTTAACTTATTTACTTACTTACTTACTTATTTCTATTTTAGCTACACGATTTTTAAAATTCCAGTTTTTTGAGAATCTTTTACTTATGTTCTTCATCAAGTTTAATAAGACAGATTTATTATTATCATTATTGCTATCTATCATACCTTGATTAACTTAATTTTGTCACAAATTTCTATTTTATATTATATGAAGTGAAAAACATAGCGTATAAAATGGATTAAACCATTTTCACATTTCCAAATAAGAAATGTGAAAATTATCATTTCAAATATAGATAGGCTCGATATTTAAATTGTAATAACTTACAATAAAGTAATAAAAAAATCCCAAAAAATAGCAGTAACTCATTAAAAAAAGAAATACGAAATTTTAATATAAAATGTACTGAATAAAACTATTCTATGCAAAATCGAGACGATGTACATTACGATGACGTAAGTAGGACACATTCTGCGAAATGCAGCAAAAATATAAAAATGCATGTGTGAGAATTATACTCTGGGTTTCTCTGTAACGGTGAGATATGAAACTTTTTATAACCGCTTAGGATGAGTTCGATGGCTTATTTGCTATAAGGGCCATTCAAAAATTAGAGATAGAACAAAATCAGATAGAAGTGGCTAAATGGCTAGAGTCCACCTGCGATTCCCATATATGTACAACAATTTCCAACCACAAATTCGGCATCTAGAACATTCCGTTAAATACGGGCAAGAAATACATCGAATACATATATTTGTTCTGCGCACTCAACCTTAACCCTAATCTAACATAGGTCCTGTAGCAACGCTAACTATGGTGTTTGCGTCAACAGTTTTTCCAAGAATATTGACTCCCGTTTCTTCCTAATTAGATCACCTCGTCAGTAAATGCACACATTGTTTTATTGCTGTGACTGCTTTCCAATCTGGAATATCTTCAATGTGTCGAAATAACAAACTGATAGATTTAATTTGCCAATGCCATTAAAGGGCTAAATTTTAAACTATCATAATTGTTGTATAATTTTTTTTATTTGTCCTTTTTCTTAGTTACTTTAAAACAACGTGCAATTTTCGAGATATCGCTATTTTTGTGATTTTTCTTGAGGTAATAGAAAAAAAATATGTATCACACAAAATTGAAATACAATAAATACATAGTTTTTGACGCTGCAAAGAATATTTTTAAAAAAACCAAAAGTTCAAATATTAAACCTTCTAAATATATTTTAGAAACATAGTTCTCTGCTTTTCTTAAAAGGAATTCAAAACGATTGCGAAACCCAACACATAATAAATATTTATATCGAATGTGTGGAATCTGTTAACAAAATGCTATGAAACAGTTTTGCAAAGATAGGTAAGCGTATCAGATAGGTAAGCATATATATATATATATATATATATATATAAATATTTATACTTATACACTGCAGCGGCCAATGGTAAACCAAAGGGCATACATGGAGATAAAAGTATGTGAAGGAGGTATTAAAGAACACTCTAATTTTAAAGCATAAATATTTACAACAGACGAACATTATATAAACAAAATATTCTTTCATTATAAATGCATAAATAAATAGATTCTCTTACGTCTTCGGTGGAAAAATTTAAATCTGCCTAAACGGCGTGAATACGGATTCAAAATATCCTCGTTAACATGAAATATGGTTTTTAACTCATTCTGGAAAGGAAATAATATATATTATAAATTTTGAATACTGAATTCATTATCTTAATACACATTTTGTTTTTATGCATGAGTCATTTCTAAGAGTTGATTATTCAATTTTATCTCATTTAGTCTTTTAACTATTATATTCACATCAATTTATCATTCACTACAGACACTGAAATATTTTATGCAAATTAATTAAATGAGTATTTTAATTACTTTCTTATAAACGTATTTCGGTTACATTCTTATATTATGATAAAGACGGAATTGAATAGTTATTCATTTAATTAATAACTTTATTACTCCTTTTTTTTATTTTAAAACTGATTTCTAAGATAATGATCCACACCTAGAAAATATTCAAGTTGTATCAACTCTATTGTGAAGATTTGTGTTGAAAAGGTAGCAATATTTTTAAGCAAGAAGAATGATTGTATCCAAGTTTATAACATGGATAGTACTCTATAGAGAGAAATATTTTGCAATAGAATAATTGGATGCATAGAAATAATTTGAACTTCATATCGTATGTTTTAGCATCGTCGATTTACAATGCACTTTCAATTCAGATTTATTTTATAATAGAAAAGTTAAATCCTTAATCGTAAATACCGAAGAAATTATGGTACATTCAGAAATTAAAAGGTGAAAGTAAAGTAAGTACAAGAATTTAGTGGCTACAAAAATGGATGGAAATCAACGTTTTTAGAAACTGTAGTTATCGTTTTCGAATATCGGATATTTTGGAAATTTCTCAATTTAGAATGGAATGGGAACGCAAAGGGATATCTGGGTGATTTGTATACCTCTTCCCACCTCCTTGAGTCAATGGAAGTACTTTCCGGCCTAAGAAATTAGCTTTCCCATGTACACAGCTCTTGCTAGGCTTCAAACAAAGTTTCTTTAAGTTTGGCAATCCTACGTGCTATTCACCAAATGGTTCCAGTTCAAAATAGAATAGGTAAAAAGAAGAAAAAAAAATAGGAAAAAAGAATAGTAAAATCCTCTCAAATACCATTAAATTCAATTTTTTTCAACTAAAAACAATGTTTTTTTTATTTGACAAAATATTTGTTGAGGAATATAAATTGTTTAAAATTGAATAAAATTTCTTCAAGTTTAAACTACAAAACAAAATTTACCCCATTTTAAAACTGCTTGAATAAAGTCTTTTTCTAGTAACTTCCGGTGTAATTACGAGACATGTTTAAAAAATTCGGTAGTTTATAAAAATAATCAAATATTAGAAGCAAAATTTCCTTTAACATGAATATATATTAGACTACTTTCAATTAATCTCAGTTTAAACTTTTTGAACAGCATGAAAACGCTTCCTTAGCTATGAATTCCGTTGCTTAGCAAGTCCAAAGCTGAAGATTTGAACAGTTCACTATCGGTGAAATGCAAAGCCACGTCTTCAGGTGAAGGAAACTGTGCCTGCAAAGTCGGTGCTTTAAAAAGGGATGATCAAGCAATACTATTGGAATAGTATTATGTGCTTTTGCGTCAGAAAGCACTTTATTTAATATTTAAAAATAGATTTTATTACTGCAGCCAATGTAACCCAAAGCATTAATTTTATTTATTAAATTAATTAATATTACTTGATAATAATTACTTACTTAATGATGTTAATGTTTCATTGAAGTGCACTAAACCCGTATGTTGCCTCATCTCCGGTAGTGAATATACATTAAGAATAAAAACATTGGTAAAGCCGAGGAATTAAGAGGAGCAGCTAGTTATCCTTAAATCAGAATTGTAAAACAGCAGAGTGAAGAGGGAATTTTAAAGTCTAATTTTCTCTTAAATTGTGTGTGATTTCAATTTTTTGAAGGTAAGATTTTAGTGATTATCAAGCTATTAAATATGTTGTAAGAGAGTTTTTACAATGTTCTTTGAGAGGTTATAAATCGATCAGAAATCCACATACCTCATCTACCAGTTAGTATCAGTGATTTGTCTTTTTATCAAATTTTGTTGTGTGCTTTTAAGGATTCTGATATTATAATTTGCAGTATATGCCCAAATATCCCATACAAAAGTTAGAAGTGTAAGCATCAATTAAGTGAATATAAGCATTTTATTTCTTCTACTAACTGGAAATCCATTTCTTGCAATAAGTCTTATATAAAGCCTTCTGATATTCTTTTCTATATATTTTATTGAGTATAAAAATGATGATTCCAACAATGTCTAAGGTATTTCGTTTAACTAAGTTGTTAACTCTTAAGGTAGCGGTGGGGGGTTATATTTTTGCTAGTTTTGCTGAAAAATACTCTTTCACGTTTGCTAAAATTTAAAGCAACTTTCCGTTTATCATAGCAAATGGAGAGATCCACAGTATGATTGAAGATATGGAGTTCAGAATCAGGCCCTTAAAACTGCGTAAATGTAATTAAGGTACGTAAAATTGGATGCCTACTACTCTACTAAATTTGATCAGTGTTGAATCTGTGAAACCCTTTAGTAAAGAACAACAAAGTATTTTTTTTAATTTATTCCTTTGAAGGAATGCTTTCATGAAAGTTTTCTTCAGAAGAACTGAACCACATTCACGTGACACGTGATGAAAATCAGGAAAAACTTCATGCAGCTAGCTGGACTATGGTGAGAAGAACAATCTACTTGTTTAAAATAGCACCAGTTAAATGAATACAGAAACCGTATCAGTAACTATTTCTTTCGAATGACTACGATCCAAGTCTTTACGATTTTCTAATTACAAAACCATCATTGGTCTTTATTATAAGAATAAATAAATATTACACTAAAATATTGTGAGCCATTTAAAATCGTAATTTTTGCTTACCAAGAATTCCTAATCTATAGTTGACAGTTACAACAACGACATTGCCTAAACTCGCAAGAATACTTCCATCATAAGGATTGCCAGCGTTCCAATCATAAGATTCACCATGGATGAAAACAAGAACTGGTAGTTTCGTAGCTTCACGTCCAGCTATAGAGAAAAAAACACGATTTTGAAATACACTGATTTAAAAAAAATAGTTTTATATAAAACAATGTATAAAACTTTTTTTTATATAAATATATGCATAAATATTTTATATTATTAGTAACATACACTTTGTATTCAACTAGTAAGCATTAAAAATTGTTGATTATCATTTTTAATTACATGTCAATCTTGCCTGAAAATTCTAAGTAGAAATTTGATTATGCTAGTTGCATTAATAAAAAAAACACTTTTATATGACAAGATTAATTACTACAAGCACATATTTACAAGTCTGAAATGCATCAGTTTTGTTCGAAAACATTCCGATTGGTAAATGCAATATATTTATTGTTAAAAATCTTATTGTTATGGGTTAAAATCATAAATTGTTTGATTACATGTTTATTACTTATATTTTGGAGAAATATTATCTAATTAATCATTTATTTTACATATACGTTCATTTTAAAATATGTTAATGAAGTATCCAATTAATTGTAATACTTTAGACAAAATCCATAATTTATGATGAATCGCGTAATAGAAGTATAAAATTGCAAAGCGAATTTTTATTTGAAAAAAATGGAAAAACAAATTCACCATCGAATTCTAGAATCCTGAAATAAAAATTAATGAAAATAATTGAATTTGAAATTAATAATTATTCAAATCCTTCTAATAGAATTTCGTCAATTTTTTATCATAGAAATCCCTTGTAATCAAATTTAATCACGTGTTTGAACAGAAAACTGCAATTTAATTTAGCTAAGTAACTTCATAAATATAAAGCAGATTTTATATATTCCGAACAACTATTAAATTAGGCAGGTGGAAACGAAACGGTTAGTATAAGTAGCAATAAATAGAAAAAAGAAAGGTATAAAACAATATGGTTTAATAAGATTGGCCAAGAAAATAAAGAGAAAAAGAAGGCAATTGTCGAATCCATCTGAACTTTCAAACGACTTATTAATCGCAGCACCTAACATATTGTTTTTATTTCCAGCATCTGGTCACAAGATGATAAAAAAGGCAACCAACAAGCGAGTCCGGAATTTTACGAGCAACTTGAACAGCAAATTGAAATTATAGTATTGCGAAACATGGGTTCAGTGCTATAATAACAGAAAAGAAAAAGGGCGATAAATTTCTCAACTGGCCCATTATTGTGCCCGTTTATAGCTAGAAGATTGACGTCAGCTTTGTCCCCTAACAGTTTTATACCTTTATTGATCAGATTATAAGAGTGAGTGAACAAGAGGTACAGTTATGACCAACTTACTCGTCTTATCAGTAAAAACGAGAAAGTTTTTATTTGTTCAATCATTCAGAAAACGACATATTATAATTTATGTCATGCCGAGAAATTTGCTTACGCACAGGAACATTAGATCACTTTCTGAAGCGTTCGAGATTTCTCAAGAAAGGTTTTTGTTGTTTTACATGCTAAGCTCACTTATTCATCGCAATTATTTTGCCACATAAAACATTCTTAACGCTAATTCTATTGCAATAATATTTGTTCTGCTCGACATATTTTCCACTGAAATCAAGTTCAAGTCTCATTATTTTAAAAGACAAATTTATTTGGTTTTGCTGCGGGGCTATGATCCAAGTAATGCAGTTTATTAGAATTATCCTAGCGTAAAGATGATCAATATTTATCATTTCTGCTAAAAACATTTTCTGTGAAACTAATCACTAGCTAACTGAATGAATGAAGATAAAATGAAATTATTTCGAAGGGTTTGTATTTCAGATATATTTGATACTTTTCAGATAACGATAAGGTTTTTATTTAAAACTCTAACAAATCTATTATTGATCTGAGTAATAATTTATACTAAATATTTTAAAACATTCCTCGTACCAGAAAGCCAAAGCAAGAAATATTTCAAATTATAAACATTAATTTTAAATTGACGAGTAATAAATTACTAAGTTTTCAAAAAAGAAAGAAAAACCCCTGTAAATTCAAATATTAACAATTGTAAAATCAGAGCTAATTCATAAAACTAAAATATTTCCTATCAGAAATACATTATTTATTACTATGAATTATATATATACAAGTAATTTTTTCAATTACATGAAAAAATTCTCTTATGGGATTCACGAAGCCGATTGAAATAAAAAAATTCATATTGTTTTTTTTCTCCTATCTTAATTATTATTACTCTTATTTAAATGTAAAATCTGTGAAATTAAAAAAAACCGAAATGAAAGTATCTGAGCAATTCATCATTTCAAATATATGGAAATAATGCTATTAAAAGTATTTAAAAATGTAACAGAAGTGCAAAGAAGGTTTTAAGATATTGCATAATTTTAATGTATGTAGTAAATGTGAATAGTTTAAAGTGACTATGTGTGCGTGATCTCCTCCATTAAACAAGCCTAGCTTTTGGTGTTCGGTTTACTCACAGCAGCTCGTTTAAAATTTGCTTCATTTTGAATAATGAAACGACGATAAACTGCTTATTATTTATACATTAAAACGATTTCTAACAAAGAATGGAAGCATTATTCACTTTGCTTTTATTTATCTTTCCTGTATCTGGTAAAAATGAAGAAACCTGGAAAATAGTTTGAAGATCTGCATTTGACTGGGATGATTTCCAGCTACATAGTTCTTTTACGTAAAACATATATTTATGCATTAGCTCTTGAACAAACTATCTCTTGCAGCTCAAATTCAAGTTTACACTGAACTTATTTCAATAACTTAGCAAAGATCTTCAAACGCAAATGCCTGTCTTGATATTTATCACAATTTTTCCTTTTATGTAATCAATTTAAGCATGGGAGATAAATCTCTTAAAAGAAGACGGCGCGTTTTATGCAATCTTTGATATCTTTTCTTAGACGTTTCTGAGGAAAACTTCGCTAATGAGGTGTACTGAAGATTTCCTTCCCATTTCTTCTTTGCCTTTTTGTGCCATTTCGTTCCTTAAAGATTAAATGATTCCACTGTGAAAAAGAGTTATCCATTAATTGGAAAAAGATTTTTATCCCTACAGCACTAACTGTCCTGTATTTCAGAATAAAAATTCAAAGGATAAAAAACTTAATTTATTATATCGCTGAAACTTTATGATGAAAGTTAAGATAACTGATAGGGTTCGCCTTTGATAAATGCCCATTGAGTAATCAGAAAGTATATATAAAAAAAAAAACAAGAACCACAGAAAAACCGTTTAAACTAAAAGCAGATTAAATGTTTTTATCACTTAGATTGTATTAACTTGAATGCTCAGTATCTGAGTATCAAATTCTGGAGAAACTATCAAGCTTCTTTCATCCAGTTAACCCAGAAGGTCACGAATAATATTAAAAGAGACATTTTCCTAAAGAAGAAATATGAAAGAAATTCCCACAGGTAATACCGCTCATACCTTCCAGCGTAATAGATTTGAAAATAAATTGACAATGATTATCAAAACATCCACTTAACCAAATATGATTTAGCATTTCTTAAATAATGTCTAGAAATGACGGATATGAGACGGAAATAGTTAAGTTTCTAATAGGATGCCCTTAATTTTGTTCTATATTATCAAAAATAAGTAAGTTAATGTAGATTACAAGAAAAACTAAAAATTAACATTTTAAAATAATAATCAATACCAACTGATTTGCAAATTTATCTAGGGCAAAATTTAAAAAAATATAGATGACTGAATCGAAGCATCCAATGAAATGTTAATGCAATAAATTATTAACACAGTGATTATGATAAGAGTTTATGAAATAAACAAGGAATGATAAAACAATCACGCATGCTTAAATATTCAAACTGCGAATATATAAAGTTACTTTAAATAGAAATCTCAGATACCTACGTTAAAATTTGCTAAGTATTGTTTAATTATTATTTGTAGGACATTTGAAAACAAGAAAACATTGCCTGTTACTATAAGCAGTTGATGATCCCACAGGATTGCTTTATATCTAGGATCTTGAGAATATGAGTGATTGGTTCATGAAATTGCTGAGGTCTGTATTATACTAATTTGACCGCTGGTATAGCTAGTAATGAGAAGGTACATATGTACTAATGCATAGTCTAGATATTATAGCAGGGGGAATCATGATACAGTTGCCTTGCCATATCTGTTCACAAGTAACATGTTTCCTAATTATTTCTGCATCCACTGTGTCACTAATAAGACAATAAAAACATATGCATTCCAAAGAATTAACTTTTTTAAGCTTGTCCTCTAGAAAATAAAAAATAACACATATTTTCAAAACCTGAAAATATTTACCTACATGCTATTATATAAAAATATCGCAAGTTACAGAATTACACTTCATTATTAGTACTTTAAAATACAACTTTAGGTTTCCAAGATTTTAATAAGACCTTTGAATTTGTTTAGTTCAAAAAAATCATTTATTTAGTTTTAACTACTTTATTTACTGATATAATATTGGTATAAATATAAAACATTGATATCATTTATATAACAAGGGTTTACATTTAATTAATTAAACTTAATTAAAGACAGAGTTTGATGAGTGGTATGTTTATTACATACTTAAATATACAGACGAGGAATTTCTGAAAATGAGATTTTTCTAAGACATTTCTTATTACTTTTCTTTTGATGCCGTTATTACCATTTAGAATCCTGATTTGAGTGGCTGTACACAAAATGCATCTAATATGATAATGATATGAGGTATTTATTGCTTTTATAGTAAATTATAATACAATATTTAAGGTTATTGAATTACACTATAGCAAACTCCTATTCTGCCAAATTAAAACCCATATATTAGCAGAAAGAATTTAAAATTAAAAAGTAGCCGAAATAATAAAAAATTTAGCAAATACGTTATTGCTCTTTTCATATTTCTTATATATTTATATTCTGTTTAAGAAAATGCATTAAAATGTAATATCTAAAGAACAAAGTAATTGGATGAATTTGATACCAAACAGATTAAAGGTCAAAGCAAGTGACAAATTCTACATAATTTTGCTAACCTAAAAATCTAAGAAAATGCACACACTGGGAAGAATAAATACAATGTTAAATCTTAATTCTTACATTCGTACTTTTTATTTCAAAGGTTTTATTAACATATACAAAACACCATTGATCATCATCGTCATCAAAACATGATTGTAGTACAAATATAGGAATCAATAAAATATTCAAGGAACGATGTACTAAGTACTAAAACGATGTAGAATGGGATAAGAAAGGAATAAAAAAATAACTGAAAGTCAAATTTATAGCTCGATTCATTTTTTTTTTCTCGAAAAAAGCAAAAGTGATAATATAGGACTTTCTATTCTTTGCTAAACAAAAATTTAAATACATATTTCTCGAAAATGTTTTTGAGCCATTTGACACAATATTTGAAACTTTTTGCAATATCCATTTTGGAGAAAATCATTTTAAATCACGTCTTTCGGAATAATTTGTTTATAAATTAAAAACGATGTTTCATTTCGGAAATAGTAATAAACGATCCAACATTCACAAAAATAGAAATGCCCTTCAAACTGTTAACAAGAAAGATAAAAATTTATTCGACAGAGATATCTGAAACTCACTGAAAAGTCCAAAGCAATTTTAATTATGTATAACTCTACAAATGTAACTCAATATATATATAACAGGTGAGCTGATAGGTTCGTAGGCTGGCACATAGATGACGCTACTAGTATTAAATCTATATGATTTTTAGTTAGCCCTAACCTTCAAAAGACACGTGTATAAATTTGACAGCTGTTGCACTATTAGTATGTGAGTTATAGCATTTTTAGTGAAGCAACTTTTGTTAGTTTGAAAAAAATGGATAAAAAAGGAATTTCGTGTGTTAATAAAGCATTGCTTTTTGGCAAAAAAAAAAAAATACTATTGAAGCCAAGGTTTGACTTGATAAACATTATTCGGATTTTGTACCAGGAAATTCAACCGTAGAGATGTGGTTTGCTAAATTTAAACGATTCGAAATGAGCACCGAGGACGATGCACGCAGTCAACGCCCCAAAGAGGCTGTTACCGATGAAAACATCAAAAAAGCCCACAAAATAATTTCTGATAACCGTAAAGTGAAGTTGATTGAGATATCTGAGACCCTATAGATATCAAAGGAACGTGTTGGACATATCGTGAATGAATATTTGGATATGCGAAAGCGCTGTTCAAAGTGGGTGCCGCGCGAGCTCACAATCGACCGAAAACAACAAAAGAATTGATGATTCTAAGCAGTGTTTGGAGCTGTTCAATCGTAATAAACCCGAATTTTTGCGTCGATATGGGACAATGGATGAAACATGGCTTCATGATTTCCCACCGGAGTCCAATCGACAGTCAGCCGAGTGGACTGCACGTGATGAACACTAAAAATGCTATAACTTCATTGAAAATGCTATAACTCACTTACTAATAGTGCAACTGCTGTCAAATTTATACACGTGTCTTTTGAAGGTCAAGACTAACTAAAAATTATATGGATTTAATACTAGTAGCGCCATCTTTGTGTCAGCCTACGAACTTTTCAGCCTATCTGTTATAGTTATATAAAATCAAAATATAAATATAACTTTCTCTCTCTCTTTATATATATATATATATATATATATATATGGGTATTTAAAAATTTCCATATAGTTTAATGTGGTTTTGGATGGTTTGGATTGTTTATCTTCTCATTTCCACAAGTTTTATGATTTCATTTCATGACACGAAATGCGATTGTTAGGAATATCGTATTTTTAAATTATTTTACTGATGAGAACACTTTTTTAAGTATGAAATGATTATTTCACTTTCTCAATAATATAGAGGAATGTTATTTTTATAGTGAATGTTAGTATAAAAACTGAAATGCATCAATGTTTAATAGGTACTTATAACTAATTGTTCTGCATAGTTTAATTTTTGTCACATAAGACAACATTAACCTAACTAACCAAAAATAAGAACATATCTATTATAATTGCTAATTTACAAAATTTTATTGTGACAACAAATATATTATATCAAAAAGGTATTACATTGAAAAGTAAAAAAACAACATATATCTTACATTAGCTTAATTGCTGATATAAGATATATGCTATTTTTTAGACTTTTTTTTTCGTGAGGGAAAAAAAGTATACTTTTTAAATAGCGAATTGTAATTTTTTATATGTTGGTACATTTTAACAATAGATTTATCACTATTTATTAATCATCACTCTTATTATTATTATTTGTTATAACACTATTTATTTTTTAATAATTAATTTATTATTATTTTTACTTCGAGAAATACACTCATGTCCATAAATTAAGGATAATGAAGTTCAGGTAAAGAAAGAGACAGAAGCACAACAAATTTGACTTATTTGTAAAGTCTGTTTATTAAACAAAAAGGTAAAGAGAAAAAAAGATGCTGTATGTTTGACATAATTAATAAAAATTGCAATTTTTACTCCCTGGAGCAAATTTCAAAAAAGAACCTATTTACAAAAAACAGTATAACATGGTTAGTATGATGGTTAATATGGAGTATGTCTCCCGGACGATGCAATACAGGCCTTACAACGCCTAGGCATACTGAGTATCAAATTATCAATCTGATCTTGGGGAATATTACACCACTCATCAAGCAATGCCCTCCGAAGTTCCGGTTGACAGTGGGAGGGGGTTGAAGGGCTGCAATTCGTCAGCCAAGCATATCCCACACATGCTCTATTGGATTCAAGTCCGGTGAGTGTGCTGGCCAATCCATGCGGGTGATAACCTCCAATTGAAGGCATTCGTCTACAATGTTTGCACGGTAAGGACGAACGTTGTCATCCATAAACAGAAATTCAGCACCCATGGCGCCCCGAAACAAAAGTACATGTTGTTCCAGAATGACATTCCGATAGATGTGGCCTGTCATCGTTGCACTCTGAACATGCAGGTCAGTTCTGGAACCAAGAATAATTCCTTCCCAAACGAGCCATCCTGCACCACCGTAACGGTGTCGTTCAATGGTGTTCTCTTGGTGATAACGGGTACCTGGCACTCTCCATATGAAAGTCCGGCGAGAATCAGACTGCAAACTAAACCTGGACTCGTCGGAAAACATCACACCAGACCACTGTTGCGGTGTCCACAATGCATGCTCTCTACTCCAGGTTAATCGCAGGCGACAGTGAGTTGCGGTTAGTGGAACACATCTGACAGGCCTACGAGCATATAGACCAATGTGCCCTAAGCGTCTGTACACGATCTGTCTTGAAACTGTCGTACCGGTAGCTGAAGAGAGCTGACGAGACAGGTCTGATGCTGTGCTCCGTCTGTTTCTTTTGGCAGTAACTGCTAAATACCGGTCCTCATTCGGCGTTGTAACTCGGGGGCGACCTGTGCTGTAACATCTACTCACATTACCATCATCTTGGAAATATTGTCAAAGTCTGGAGATGACACTCTGGGGGATTCCAAGTTCCTCGGATACTTCCAGTTGGGTACGTCCACATTCCAGTCGTCCGATAATTCTACCACGTAAAAAATCATCCAAATGCTTCCTTTGTGCCATAACTATGCGGTTATTGCACTGAAAGGCTTTTACAGCGCTTGTGAACAATTTTACTTCTTTGCCACCATTCCTTATATACCCTTCTCTTACACTTTCGTCATTGTGACGTACTGTCCGCGCCATCTGGTGGTTTCCTGTAATTTGCATATTCTTCTTCAAGATGTGTGTGATAATTCTACAGGTGAAATTTTTATTTTAGAGTTCAATTTCTGTGTGATTCTGAATTATCCTTAATTTGTGGACATGAGTGTAAATGTTTAACCATTTGAACTGGAAATGTATTTCATTAAGAGAAATTGTTACCTTTAGGTAACAATTAAATACTCAATGCATAAATATGGGATAAAATGTCTACACACTAATTGGAACAGTAAACTAATTAAAATAACTAAATAACTGGGTGCGCAGAAGATCTACCTCCCCGTGGTGCACCTGGTAACACATTTTAGTGGCTAAAAGATCTGTAACTTGGCATTATTGTTAGATTAATGAACTCTGTTTCAGCATGTTTTGTTGTATTTTTTTTGTTGTTGTATGTATGTTTTTTTTTTTTTTTTCATTGCTCTTTTTTGCTGTAACTGTTCATAAACTTCCATTGGAAATATAAAAAAAAAAAAAAATAAATAACTTTGTTAAAATAAAACTAATTCCTATAAAGTAAAAAGTATAATAATGATAAGTAATGTAATTCCTTTTGTATTATATGATCGAAAAGTTTAATTTATTTTGATAATTTCCTTTTTTCAAAGTAAATTTAAAGTATTCCATGCTTATATTTGCAGTTATAGGACAACTTAAAAATATAATAAATAACCAGCTTAGCATCCCTAAAATCCTTAATCGGATTTCAAAATTCATCCTAATAACATTTTATTCATAGGGAATATCATGTTATATCTAGGTCATAACTAGATGGCGGAGGCCCAGTGGCGCCAAGTGTCAATTCGAAACATGAAGTCCATGAGAAATGTACAGAACTTAATTCCTGGCAGTTGGGTTCAGTCCGGAAACCAGAAAAGAATATCCTGATAAATGATTGAAATGCAATGAAAGCTGGGCGGCGAAATTTTTAACATAGAAGATTTTTGGCATTGAATTTGGACAAAATGTTCGAAAGATATTTTTTGCTCAACTTCATTTTAGGGGTTTTTTTCACAGATGGTTTAACCTATCTGATGATTTCAGATTGCTTATTTTCATATTATGTTGATTCTCGATTCAATGAGGAATATTTTGTTGTAAAAAGATAGTCAAAAAATAAAAATATAAAAAGGAATAACAGTAAAAAAAACAGTCAACTATAAAAAAGCAAGAATAATGAACAGATAGCTGAAAACTAAGTTATTTTTTTTTTAAATACAGAAGAAAATAAATGTCGAATAAATGAAAATTTCAATAAATCATTACAGGAAATATCCAATATTTCATGTAATGTAAAATATTTACAAATTATATTTATTTTCTTCAATGCAGTTAGTAAATCAGAAAATTTATATATAATTAAAAAAATAAATTGTCCCAGTGATGTTTAACTAAAACTGACTTATTATATAGTTTTCTGAATTCATTGCTTATTTTGCAATATTTTCAACAAGTACTTAAACTTATGCCGCATTTGAAAACTTTATAGATTATAATTGATAAAGTAATATGTTTCACGCAATCTAAATCGAATTACAATATAAATTACATAGTCATTTTGATATTTTATTTGTTATGTTTGATAGAAAAATATGAGATAACTTTAGCCGGTCCTATTTAATTCGATTAACTTGGATTACATTCATTCTCAATGACAACTCAGTAAGCTGGCACAAATTCAAGAAAATAGAGAAGGAGATCACTATCTTCTGCATCGATAAAGAAAGATTGTATTAATAATATTTTGTATTTCTTATATTATTTTTCCCTTCTGTCAAATATCTAACTTTAAGAAGAATATCAAGAGCGAAAGAATGCCGCTGTAAAATAAAAATATATAAACTGACCATCTTTTTTAATACGCTTTTATTAGTTTCACCTGTATATTTGTTTGTTTGTATGTATGTATGTAACTGACTCTTTGGGCTCGATTTTGCCCTACTTTAAGCGATCCGATTTAATTCAAACGTTGTAGACTTATCAAGGACCGACGACAATAAAATATTTTGATAAGTTTATTGTCTCATCATGATTAGGATCGCCAGGATTAGGGATTAAAACACACAGCCTTTGAAAAGTCATCTTGATCGGAGCATAATTTTTCCTCTGAAGATCTGCTTCTCCTCATACACACTATATAAGCTGCAAAGAAACTTTTACAGACATCTTTCAGATATTCAAACCTACGTCGGACATCGGCACAACAGATAGCGCGCCTGATTAGAGATTCCCTGTTCGAATCCTGGCTGGCTCGACATATTCGCATTTGGCCTTTGTTTTACTCACAATTAAATTATTGTAACAACCAGTCCTCCGTACCAGGACCTCATTTAAATATTATAGTTTAAAAACACTAAAAACACGCTTTTAGAGTTAATCAAACTGAAAAGTAAAAATAAATTAATAGTTTAACAAAAACTTGTAAAAAACACGCTTTTAGAGTTAATCAAACTAAAAAGTAAAAATTATTGTTAACATAAGAATAAAATTACTGACGAGAAAAGGAATGCCCCTGTTCTAAAAGCGTGGGGTGCTTTGTATGACATTTTTAAACTAACTCTGCATTTCGAATGAAACTAGTGAAAAATTATAACGATTGATATCGTGCACCCCACGCTTTTAGAACAGTGACA
The DNA here is from genome assembly GCA_021605095.1 of Caerostris extrusa. Lineage (NCBI taxonomy): Eukaryota > Metazoa > Arthropoda > Arachnida > Araneae > Araneidae > Caerostris > Caerostris extrusa. The sequence goes on along the minus strand of BPLR01011770.1, from coordinate 58,730 downwards.
TTCATTTTCTCGTCAGTAATTTTATTATGTTAACAATTATTTTTTGCTTTTTAGTTTGATTAACTCTAAAAGCGTGTTTTTTATTTTTTTAAACTATTAATTTATTTACTTGCCCTTTTATAATTACATACTATCAAAAAAAGGAGACAATAAAAATCCTAGAAATATACCGTCAAACAGACTTTTTAACGTTTGGTATAGATTGTCACTTAATATAATATTTGAGAGAAAGGCTTATACTTGTATCATCAGTGATGCGATATTTCTCAAACTGAATCCACTAACTTCGAAATGAAGCCAGTGGTTCGATCAATAAAGGAATAATTTTTAGTAAAAAGAAAAATATATGTATTATCTTTAAAAAAACGAGAACTAAAGAAAAAAACCTCTAACAGTTAAGAATATCACCCAAGATAGAGACGATTAAGTATCAAGTTCTTACAAGTGAATTGCTCTCGCATAAGCTATTCCTGCACCCAAAAGAAATAATCATAAAACTATAGAATCACATAATTTCATCAATCAAATGAAAAATTATTCTTGCCAGTTCTTTGACGATGCTTTGTTCGGAAAGTGAGCGGGGGTGGGGGGAGAGAAAGCTGTAAAAATCGAATAAAAAGAAAAAAAAAAAAAATACTGGGTTACACTTTTCTGGAAAAATTTCGATCCGTAATGAGTACATTTAACACAAAACCGAAATTAATGATGCAATAAATCTTATAGCGAGACATCAAAAGTAAAAAGAAGTTATTGAAATTTAATAAATTATTTAGCTGATAATTTTCAGCGAAATACAAAAGGGTATTCTAGACTAATGATGTTATATTTTTCTCAAATGAAATATTTTATCTAAATCAGAATTTATATGAGGAATTGAATTCTTTTAGGTACATTGTGAAATATTATTGGAGATAATTAAGATAGATGCTGATTTGCATGAAAGTTTGGATTTGAAATGAATACTATTGTAAATAAATTTAATGCAACTACATCTCTTATATTTTGCAAAAAAATGGAAATTTAGTTTTTTTAGTTAGAAGTAACTTCTCTCAAATATTTCAAGACGAAACAAACCATTTTAGTGCAATATAAAAAAAATTGTCAAAGCATTAAGTAATCCGAAGTAGATTTTAATGATAAGTGATTTATTTCCTGAAAACCATATAAATAATTAATGATAATACGTAATAATTAATGATTAATTGATTTCAGGTTTTTTTTCAAATATCTTTAAATACCATTTTTTTTTAAATCTCTTATCGTCAATTTACATAAGCTCATTTGTTTAAATTAACAAAATCGTTATAATTGACTAATTAAAAACATTTTCTAATTGAATATTATTAAGAAATGCAAACAGTTTAAAACTCACTAATAAATTTAGGCACTTTAAAAAAATTATTATTTTAATTTTATTTATTAAAAAAAGGTTAAATTTCTTTAGTTATATATTATCATCTTTTAAAATATTTGCATCACAATATTAATGCAATATACAATATCAGTAATGATTTGAAAATGAAAATTATATATCTTTTGATAGCATATGTTGCGATAGCTCATTTGATTTTAAATTTAATCACGAGTATTGTATGTTTTGGTCTAAATATTATTTTCATTCGTTGATGCATTTCAAGAATGATTTCAGAAAACGATTGGTTGTTCAGTTTACTCTGTCTTAAGAATATCTGATTATTTATGCTCATAAGTTATCGAACAAACCAATTCCAGTAAATGCAGAGTTTTTTCGAAATGTCTGTCCACAATGGCAATCTTAATTTCCCCCTTTGGGTGTGATTCCTTCAATGGCGATTGCAGAAAAGCTATTAACCATTTGATTAGTTTTCGGCAATCTAAGAGAGTTTTAGGACACATCTTTTCTCTTGAGAAATTTTAGTAAAAACTTCATCAATCATGAAATCAATAATTGCTTTGAGACTCTAAGATTTCCTAACTTTTAACAAGATTTTATATGACCTTTTTTATTTTCTGACTGTAGTGTAAGACTCCATGATGATATTTTTGATTGATGGAAATATTTTTCAAACTAAAATAGTAGCAATCAGTTAAGAATTGAATTTTTTTTTAAATTAGTAAATTCATAGTTTTATTGCCATAATATAAACTGTGCTTACATACAAATCAGATTTGCATCTGTATATCAAAATTTAGTTTATCTCTAATTTAACTTATGTTTCGGGTGTTAAAAATAAATTAAAGCCTTTTTTAAATTTTTTTTGCATGCTGTTAGTACTAAAAAGTATTTTACAACCAAAGAATTATACAACTATTTTAATTTATCCAAAATAATCTATAATTGAAAAGTATCAATTTAAAAGAAAAATCCTATAATCCGACTTTTAAACAAACCAGGTGGACTTTTTTTTTTTTTTTTTTTTTTTGTATAAGAAGAATTATAAGTGAAGTATTTCCAAATAATTTACATAACTTTATGAAATATTTTTAATTAATTTCTGAAATTCTGAGGGAATCATTTAGGAACAGAGCATTATAATGTTTTCAACAATTAGCAATAATTTTGTTCAACACGGTAGGTTGCCATTAATTATTTTATATGATGTACTTTATAATTAGATACTGCTCTATATCAAATAAAACATTTCATTCCATAGAAAATCTTTTTTTAAATCTAAAGACTTTCTTAAGAAATATTTATTGTATACAAACATTATTTTGAATAAAACATATACAGTTTTAAAATCTTAAATGAAAAGAAAATTTTAATTTTCATCTACATAAAATTAAATTTTTTTAATAATACTTAACATTAAACAAAAAATTAAGGTAGAAAGTGCAAACAGTTTAGAGAATAATATACAACGCATCATATAGAGCATAATATAGAATGCATGATATAGAGAATAATATAGAATGCATGATATAGAGCATAATATACAATGCATGATATAGAGCATAATTACATTATTAAAACTTGTACCGGCTGTAGTAGCCTGATGAAGTAGCAGCCTGATAAAAACGATGTATCGCAATAGGCTGGATGTCGAACGGGATACGAGACTTCTCCTTATGTCAATAGAACCAGACATAAAATTTTCATAAAATCTTTTAAAAATAACCTATTTTACATCGAATAAATATTATGTTTAACCGTTTACATTTATTTTATATTTTTAAAGATCCTGGTAGTTTTAGATTTAGAATAATATTGTTATTGTTTTGCATTTAGCTTTTTATAGCAATTTTTGTTAATTTTATTTTTGAAAATATCTAACCAAACGTTTGGAATGTTTTTATTTGTATTTTGAAAGATAATAAATGCTATTTTACAATAAATGCTAACACTAATTTATGATAAATTATTACAATTTATACTTTTCTACTGCATATAGTATATCTATAAAATCGTTCTCAAATGCCGAACGAATATGAAGAGTTTATTTTTGCTTTAGTTGTGTTCCACAAAACTTACATTTACAAAAACGTGTTTCAGGTGAATAAAAGTTGGCGAATCATTAGGTTGCACCATCAAGAATAGATAAATATATAGATGATAACACGAGACCAAAACAAAAAGGAAATTAACAAGAGAATTGTCACAAAATAGCACTTGCTGTACATAAATTTTCAAGTGACTCTAACAAAACGAAAATAATTAAAATTAATAAATAAAAAGGAAGAATTTGATTGAAGATCCGAAGTGTGAATTTGTTTCAGAAACACAAATGAACCTCATTAAACATACCGTGTATAAAACCATAAACGACAGACCTTGCAGAAGTGGATCAAAAAATAAATATACAAGTAAACAGTGTCAGAAACAAGCCATTCAGAATATCAGTAAAAACTTATAAAAACAATTATAATATTCTGACGATAGCTTTTGTAAGGAATACATAATTTCTGGACATTTACAAACCTTGTTATTTTCTGCAATCTAGATAACTGGATCCAAGTCAAAATAATCTACCGACTTATAGTATTCCAACAATATGAAGATATTGAGAATCCCCAAATTCCTTTCAATAAAAGAAAGATAACAGGTGGGCTGAAACGTTCGTAGGCTGACACATAGATGGCTCTACTAGTATTAAATCCATATGATTTTTAGTTAGTCCTAACCTTCAAAAGACACGTGTATAAATTGGGCAGCCGTTGCATTATTAGTATGTGAGTTATAGCATTTGTAGTGTTCATCACGTGCGGTCCACTCGGCTGGCTGTCGTTTGGACTCCGGTGTGAAATGATGGAGCCATGTTTCATCCATTGTCACATATCGACGCAAGAATGCGGGCTTATTAAGATTGAACAGCTCCAAACACTGCTTAGAATCATCAATTCGTTGTTGATTTTGGTCGATTGTGAGCTCGCGCGGCACCCACTTTGAACAGAACTTTCGCATATCCAAATATTCATTCACGAGTGTCCAACACGTTCCTTTGATATCTTTAGGGTCTCAGCTATCTCAATCAACTTCACTTTACGGTTATCAGAAATTATTTTGTGTACTTTTTTGATGTTTTCGTCATTAACAGCCTCTTTGGGGCGTCCACTGCGTTCATCGTCAATTCGCCTCGTTTAAATTTAGCAAACCACTTCTCTACGGTTGATTTTCCTGGTGCAAAGTCCGAATAATGTTTATCAAGCCAATCCTTGTCTTCAATAGTATTTTTTTTGCCAAAAGCAATGCTTTATTAACACACGAAATTCCTTTTTATCCATTTTTTCAAACTAACAAAAGTTGCTTCACTAAAAATGCTATAACTCACATACTAATAGTGCAACAGCTGTCAAATTTATACACGTGTCTTTTGAAGGTTAGGGCTAACTAAAAATCACATGGATTTAATACCAGTAGCGCCATCTATGTGTCAGCCTACGAACTTTTCAGCCCATCTGTTATATTTGAAAATTTTTAATTCGTGTCAAAAAATAATTAATGACTATTTAAATTGTATAAAAAAAATTAATATCCAGAATAAACGCATTTACTAAATTCGTGTTTTATTCAGTTTTAAATTTAATAAAAAAATGCGATAAAAATATTAGCAAATTTCAGATGATACGTTTACATTTATTTTTGTAAAGAAAATCATATTTAAAATTACGAATCAATTTCATTTTATGACAATGGGTACTAAGTATTGTATGAAAATTGAAATATGAAATAAAAATTTCAATAGTAATTTTCTTTAATTATAATTTAAAATATATTTTACAAGAGATTATTTTAATTTTTTTTTTCAGACAAGCAGAGAAAGCATTCAGCTCATTAAAAAAATCATTTTCGGCGAATATTACTTTTTAATTAAATGTAATTCTCACCTAGCATAGTTACTTAATATTTCAAATTTATTAACGAAATTATATTCATAATAAAAAAGACGTTTACGAAAATTATAAGAATATATTAATACTAATTCAAAATAAGAGTTGTTTCATTACTGAAAGATGTTACGTAAAGCTTATCATTTCCTCACTTATTCATTTGGTAAAATATCTCGAATAAACGATAATATGACAATTTATTTTTACCGAAAGAACAATTAAAAAGAATAAGGTTTTTAAAAATTTAAAAACCTTTTTAAAGATCTCTAGTTTAAATAACAAAGTTGCAGTTTAATTTGGACATTGTAAAATAATAACTAGTGATTTATTCTTGCATTTTAAAACATTTTTCTTCATTAGTGGGGATTAGTATAGAAAGAAACGTCTTATAATATAACAATGAATAAGCATAGCGTAAGAGTCAAAGCAATTTATTTTATTTTGGTTTTTCTTAAAGATATTAGAAATTTAATTCATATCAGGCAACAGACGAAATCTATAGAAATAGAAAGATATACTTTGAGATACTATACTTTGAAAGAAAAGCTGCCAGCTTTCGTTTCCTTTATATACAAAAGAAATGTTATGTACTTATTAAAAGATGCGTTGAGCTAGCGGTACATAAATGGAACAAACAATATAATTTTTTTTATCTCGCCTTTTTTGTTTCTTCATTGTTTTCACAAACATGTATTCCATTCAATTATTTAATTTTGTTTTTTCACGGTTTATTCTAAGCAGTATTCTTATGCATAATTAAAGAAATATTTCCTGTGTTATTTTAAAGTATTGTCTAATCAGGTTGGAAAAAACCCATTTTCATCCTTTTTGTATCCTGAGGTGTTTTATCTTTTTGCAGAAATGGCAACTGAATTTTATTCCAATTTTTTTTTTTTTATTGAAACTCGTTGAATTCCTTTCTTTAAATTTAAATTTATCTTTTTTTTCTTAGTAAATAAAAGCCATTAATCTCTAAAATGCTGATAAAAACATCATGTCTCTGTTTATGACACATACATCTACAAATATTTACAATTTTTTTAACTAACCTTTAGAATCTTTTCTTAAGATTTAACTTAAATTTTACTACATGCAGTGTTAGTATCGTAATATAATGAACATATTATCCATATTTATTTAAGAACTTCATTCATAAAGTAGGTACAACAATTGTTTATTAAAATATTGATTAAAGTTTATATTCTTTAAAATACATAACTGTTCTATAAATCTAAAACAAAAATGCATAAGTTGAGAAAGAACTATTATAAATTTTGCCATTTGACTGTGTTTCTTCAGAATTAATTTTAAGTTTTATGAAATGACTATCTGCCATCCAATAAAACTAAATATTGTTTGGCATCATGTAAAAAACTATTTTTTGTATACTAGTTAAATACAATTAGATTAACTTTATTTGGTTATTATTTTCAGACGAAGGGCAGGGATTATGATTACTCAAAAGATACTCAAAAAATATTTTCGATGGAATAAAATATTTTTATATATATATTTGAAGTATTTTTCGATGAACTTTTTAAAATTTACTCATTGATGCTTCATTTTTTAAAATGATAAATTAAACTTTATTACACGATTTCATTATTTTTTAAGTGATGAATATACTTTAATTTACAAACTATAATTTATTTCAGCGCAAATATTAAAACAAAAAATTACAAAAAATAAATGGTGACAGGCAACTTTTCAAATAATATGTTTCATAAAACAACTATTTTAAATCAAACTTCTTTAAAAAATAATGAAACGAGAAATGATAAAGACAATGTTTAATTTAAATTAAGTAAGCATAATAAGATTTAAATCTTCTAATCAAAATATCTTTTTCTATAAAAATTATTTTATTTTCTTTAAAAATATCTTTTATGCAAAATAATATTTTCCAATTAAAAGAATTGGTATGACTATGTATTTAAATGGGAGTCTGTAGTGCTATTTTGAAAGATTTATTCATGTTCTTTAATAAAATCAAGTTTTATTTGAAACGTGAAGAAAGAATGATTCTTTCTTCTATATTAACTTTTTTTTTCACTCAAGTTGTTCCGAGGGTAAAAAGATTGTTTTTCGTTTCAATTTATTTAAACTTTAATTTAACGTATTAGTGTTGAGAAGTTTATTAAATTTTGGCGGGTTAATTAGCTTCAAAATTAATCTGGAGGGACTTAAAAATGGAATTATTTCTTTTTCCGACCAGAGCTGTTAACGCAGCAAAAGGCATGCAATAGGTTTTTTTTTTGTACCGTCGATCACTCTTTAGCCAATAACGATAAAGTGAACAACAGTCCAGCACCCTACAAGTTGTCAGAATATTAATTTTCCATAATAAATTTATCTTCGTGATATTTTTACGACCAACTAATTGGACTGCTGACGGAAAATAATAAAGTCAGCTTGTTCTCTGCTCTAAATTTTCGTTAAAGTAATAAATGAAAAAAAAAAAATCTTACATGCTGCAGCAAAGATGTTTTAATATTGATGGTATAAACCGTTTAGTGTATTAGAAATGTGAAAAGTTTTCAGTAACTTGACACTGTTTAATTACATTCTATTACCGGAGGCAACGTCTGAAAGCAATTACAATATGCAAGTCAAGTTAACTAATAAAAAAGTTGAAAGTGGGATGAATAGATTTACATATTGAGAGGGTCCAGGCATGATGATTATTGTTCCTACTACAGAGAGCATTGTAAACTTTTTGACTGGATACGCGGGAACCCACAAAAATTAAAATTTTGTTCTCAAATATTTCTTCTTCAGCCTAATATAAATTCTAATTAATTAATTAGGTAGCTTAGAAACTAATTACATCTTTCCGCAACGCTAATTAAGGAGCTTTCGATGCAACATCGTGTATCCAAAAAAAAAAAGTATATTTTATTACATTGTGCTTTCTTGTTCCAGTCTTTTTTAAAAGCCAACATTTTTAATTACGCTGCTCGACATTTCCTTTCTTTTTCTTTTAAACTAGCGCAACTTTTAATCGGATTGTAAATTTTTTGCGAGAGTTTCAAATATTTGCTTATTATTTGTTAAAAGAATTTTTAAGCTTACAACAGATAATGTCTGAAAATGGTTTCCCACATATATTGTAATGCATTTTCTTAGTAATATAGTGTAAATTATGATGATACGACAGGATAGAAATTATACTATTATTTAACTTAGGGCTTTTTTACATCAAATATGTTTTCTTTTCAGGCTTAACATTTAATAAATGAACTAGTAATAATTCAAGTAAGTAGTAATAAAAATCTAAGTAAATTAAGTAGTTTTAAGTAATTTAAATTTAAGCAATTTTAATTAGTAATAAAAATCTAAGTAAATTAAGTAGTTTTAAGTAATTAAAATTTAAAATTAAGTAGTTTTAAGTAATTAAGCAATTTTAATAAAAATTTTAGTAATTTCTAAATTATTTACGAGTGAATAAAATAAATAAATAAGGATAAGGTAATTAGAGCTTACATCAATTATGTTACGCGATTTAAGAATGCGGTTGGTTAATCGTGTGCTGAATAAGGCATATTGTTGGAAACTGCAGATTAATATTAAATGTCTACATTGTTTGTTAATTACTTCTTAAAAGAGTTGAATCAACTTATGCTTTAAAGAATTCAAATTCGACCCTCAATTTTTAAATCTAAGGATTTGTGTTAAAAGAAATCTTTAAATCATATAGCAATTTAAAAATTCTTTTATCTAATTTCCTTTCTCAATCTTTACTTTATACCTGACTTTTCATCAAATACTAACGTAAGCAAGTTATAATGCAAAATGTAGCGAACCTATGATGTTCTAATAAGATTTAAAAATATCTATTGAATTCTTCAGGTTAATTAACGGTTACACATTTATAATAAAAATGTTTATCTGATAATTACTTAATAATGTTATACCTATGATGTTCTAATAAGATTTAAAAATATCTATTGAATTCTTCAGGTTAATTAACGGTTTACACATTTATAATAAAAATGTTTATCTGATAATTACTTAATAATTGATGAAAGGTTTCGCTAAATTATAATAATTAGCGAAACTTTTCATCAATTAAAGTAATCTTTACGAAATAAGAAGAAGGTTTTCATCAAAACCATTGCAATTTGTATAAATAGTAGTAGAAGCAGCCAAAGATTGCTAATTTATAAAACAGAATGTCATCTGCACTTTGAACATATAAAGAAAGATTCAAAAATGAATTTTATGCTGGATTGCTTTGTAACCTATTGAAATATCATTTGTTGAAGAAAAGCAAACATTTGTATAACATAAAAATTTATTTTTAGACGATTTATTTTATATGCGATAATATGCATTGTTTGAACAAAACAAATACATTCTGTCTTATAGGGTTTGTATTTCATTCATATTATCGCCTTCTATATACAACCATGTATACAACATTTTGTATATAATGGTGCTTTTATTACTCATTATTCGAAGTGGATGGATAGAAGACTTTTGAAACAATTGTTATTAGGAAAATTAAATATGTTGGTTGTCCTAATGCAGCTGTTAATACAGAGACAGTTAATCTTTATGCCATAAGCTGCACCGCTGTTACTCCTTTAGCACTTTCCAGGAGGCACGCGTATGCTACGGAAGCGAGTAACACTACCCCCACAATGCTCTAATATCCTATTAGACCGGGACCTACAGTTTAAAGTGGATTCCGGACCCCTAAAAACATCAATGGCATCGACGGGACTCAAACCCGAAACCTGTGGTATCGAGCGCCAGAAATGAAAAGGAAATGTAAGTTACAGTTATGTTCGTTGCACATTTAAAATTTGGAAATTTTTAATTAAAAGAAAGTATTAAATTATAAAAAAATAGACAAATTGGGAAAAATAATATAAAATCTTTAAATTAGGAAGAAAATAAATGCACAAGAAATAATTTATTGAAGTATGTCGTAATGTTTCTTAGTGTTGTGCCTGAACACCAAGATTATCAACCAACATAAGACAATACATGCATTTACTATTTTCAATGATGTCGATTTAACAATTGCAACTTTAAAAACACAAATTCGTTCAAAATTCTTGATGAGAAGGGTTGCTTACCGTCTTTAAAAGGATCCTTTTTGAATTATTCTAAATTTACAAACAGAAAACAAGCATTACCGATTACAGGAAAAGAGTCAACCAAGTGTCCTTTTATGTAACAGACTAATAAATCTATAATAGCTGGGAATTTAGGTAGGCAACCCTTCGCATTCAAAGGCAAATAAGGTAGTATTTTTTTTATAAAATAATAACTTACATGAGGAGGCATTTTCTTGGTAACTTTATGGTTTGGAAGCTAAAAAAATCCCATCAAATTTAAGTCCAAATTCTTGATTACAGAATATCCTTTTTATATATCAGCGAATGCTTAGTGTCAGTATTTAATATTTTAGGATCTCCTAATAATGGGCAGTTATTTTATTTTTCATAACACAAGAAGCTCTTCACAAATGTAAAATTCAATTATCCCTTCTCAATTGCATATTGGTATTTTCATTTTGAATAGTTACACATAATATTTGATCATAATATTCTGTACCATTCTTCTTCTTTTTCGAGTCATCTTAACTTGCAATCTTGAAGGCATTTCCAAGTTTCTGTAATGATAAATGCCATTAATATTTTCTATCAATTACATGGATTCGTGTTGCTAAAGGACATGCAGTAAACATTTTTGACAGCCAGAATCTTCATCTTTTAGTAGAAGTGAACAAGTACACACCTGTTCAACAGTTAGAGATCCATTCCTCAGCCTATTTGCCTTATTGAATGCGGTGCCTTTTAAATAAAAATGTTTCAAACATATTCTTGATCACAACTTACTCTTAAGAATACCATCTTCGTTTGGTTCAAAATGACACTCGATTGGCCTCGAAACCTACAACTTACTCATTCTAATACGTACTAGGAATTCTCCTTAATAAGATATAATAAATGTTTTTAAACTTACCTTTAGAAAAGTTTTTCAACTATGGTTATTGATTATTTAACATGAAACGTTAAAAAAATGAAACTAGAACCAAATGACTATAGCAAGTTTTTAAGCATGCCTCACATAGAAAACAAATGGAATTCTTCTTTTACATAAAAAAAATTTTATGTTGATAAAAACAATGTGTGAACAATAATACGATTGATAATGCAATGAAAGATTTAGTTATAAAATATAATTTTTACACCATACGTTTATTATAATTTTCATTTCTGATATATTAGCAAATTTAAAAATTTATTCTAATGTGAGAGTAAAAAATGATTTTTTTCTGTTATATTAGTGTATGCATCTTTACAAAAGATATCATCCTACTTAAAATTCAAAGTAAGGGGGCCATACTTTCCTAAGTATTGTAAATGTTTATCACATAATAAATCTTCTGCACATAAATATTTGAAAAACAAGTTTTACTATCAACTTTCTGTTTGATATAGTTTCGGAAGTTATTTGTTTTTTAAGAATTTATTCAAAATATTTTTTAAATTCAGTTAAAGTAATTTAGTCCCATTCTTCACTTGTATTGGGTTGCTTAGTTTCAAATAAAAGGGTTTATTTATTTATTATTTAAAAATTAGTTCATCACAGCAATGATGAGAAATTATTAATACAAAATCCATATTTATTTATAAAGACATATTTAATTTAAAATCACATTATATCAAATATTTTATCCATCCAATGAAGATTATACCAACATACCTTTCAAATCCTTTTTAATGTTTTCTTTTTATTTTGTTGTTATTTTTAGAAGACTTATTCGGAACAAAATCATTCCATAAAAATTGAAATCACTGTTTAATTAGATAAATAGTTATAAATTATTTGTTAGATTAATCCACATAATAAAAGTTTTCTTAGCAATATAAAATAATAATCCGTGAATTTTCAATTTAACCAAATTAATATAAATTTTTATTATTCTAAACTATAAATTTTTAATTTAGCTCACTAAATATACCATATATATAAATAATACTGATGATTTTTCATGCATAAATATTTAATTCCTCTCATAAATAAAGAACTATAATAGCTGAAAATAAAAAGGCGAATTAAACTTAGAATTTCATAATTCTAAGAAAATTAATTATTTTTAAAACAAATTGTATAGTTTAGTAATAAAATTTATTTCTTAAGTTAATTAATTCATTTTTAATTTTATGAAGCTAAAAACATAAAATAAATTTACAGTTGCTAATTTCGTATTATTTTCTTTTTATTTATATAAATTTAGACTTAAACTGTGAATTACTAATTACTCTCTTGATTTCTTTTTTAAAATAATTACTTCTGCTTTTTTTACTCCAGACTCATTAACTACTTTTTTTCAATCTGCCATGTATTTTTAAAATTTTAGTAAATTTAATTATTCAAAAGGAGACATCATTATAATGTCGTTCTTTACATTTAAGGAAAATTCAATTCATTTCTTGATATTCAGCAGAAAAAAAGGCTATTAACACTAGAAAAAAGATTAAAACTAAACAAAACTAGTGACATAATTCAAGACTAAAACAAGTGAAATAAATAACTTATTGAAAGGATGTTATGAAACATTTTTGAATGTAGACGAGGAAAAATACACTGATTAAAATAATTTATTGTAATAGAAAATGAGAGAGCCACCAATATTAATAGAATATATTAAAATTTAATAAAGTGCTTAGTGGTGCTTGAACATTAAAGTAATAATTGACAGCTTTAAGAATTTTATTAAGAAAAATGTAAACAATGATAATATAAATATCTGGAAAATTAAATGGCTAATAAAATTAAAAATTAATTAATTGTTTTGCATTCAGTAAATAAATTACTAACAAATGATTTAACTTATTTTATAATTAAATATGAGTAAAAAACTGGTTTACTGTTGCAATTGTTTGTAAACGAAATGGTAAATGAAATAAATTCACGTAATCTAAATAATAAAGAACTTGCCTTTTGAAGCGAGCAATTACAAATAAAAAACTTGCTTCAAAATTCTTCACATTATGAGATATTTCTTTACCACACTTGAGAATCGAAATAATAAAAATAAAAATAATTAAAAACAATATTCTTTTAAAATGTATTTAATCGAATTAAGAATAAGCTGTGAATGAATAGGAATGCCATTGTGAGAATCTAAAATAATTACACGTTCACTAAAAGTGTTATAATGTATTAAATAATTATAATAGGTAAATAACATATCTACGGAGTTATCTACAATAAATGCGCATTGAACTTAACTTAAATATTTAGAGTAAAGCGAATCCATTAAATTAGTTACACTTTTATGGATCTATAAAATAAATTTTTGGCTTGCATTACATAACTTGAATCTCATTAATCAGAAAATTGCTTTAGAGGCATATCTCTTATAGATAATATTTTCTATTTCTCAAGTTTTCGCTCAATTCTGTGCACTAAATGCATTAAAAGATGCTGTTACACTTTTAAATAATTTAGAGAATTGTTTGCAAATAAAAATTAATAAAAAATTATTGGCATTTAGATAAGACATTACATTTTATTTCTTTTTAAAATATATTAAATTAAAAACAGATGTTACAGATTAATTTTTATGATCTTTTTTTGATCAAATTAGAAAATTAATTAATTTCAATTTATCATATTAGTAAAGATGAGTATATTAGCCGAAAAAAGCAAGCGCACATATATTTCAATTACCTTTGCAGCAGTATAGTTGAAACTAATATATGTTTTCTAATTTTGAAAATAATATGATATAAGTTCCTTTTAATGGCATAATTATTAAAGTTTCTATTTTAATTTATAGAGAAATTTTAATGAATAATGGAAATTCTAATTTTCAACGAATCGTTAAAAATGCGCAATTTTAAAATGCTCTAATTATTTAGATTCTTTTATTCATTTAACCCTATTTGAATTTAATATTTTAGAACAGTCAAACTCATTTAAGGTTCAAAGAAATCTGAATCGCAACCCCATTTATCAGTTATCTAAACTGCCTGCTATAGATATTCTAAATGAAATCTATTGACACAAAATGAAGGGTCATTCATGTACTTGACATTTTCTGATAAGTAGAGACAAATATTGCTTATCCTACATTCAGTGCCGGAGATCTATGTACATTAAACAAGGATATATTTCCTCTGTGAAGGACTGAGTAGAGAATAGATAAAGGCGTCAGTGTAGGCCAAATTCATATTCCAACATTGTCAGCAATATGCTTATTAGGGGCGCGAAGTGAACATTTGTATTCCATCCTGCTCAAGCTGTTCCCTTTGATAATGAGAGTACTGTCCATCACAAGAGCCTTTATGACCAAATTATCCTTCACTTTGTACCGTAATAAGAGATATACCAATAACTAGTTAAAGGGTCGTTTGAATCATTCACTTTGCACACCATCTTCATTTCAATAATTCTGCTGACTAATTAAATATTGAGCACATAAAGATAATTTGATCATTTTAGCTAGGAATAAAGTATCCATTTTTAATATTTTGACAGGACATCATGCTTCCAATTGTCTGTCACATCTCAATGAATGCTAACTATTCTGTTAGTAAATTACACAAAAAGTAATGAATAAATTTATGTTTGCATGCTACATTTTCATACACTAATATATACTATTGACTTTAATACTTGTCTAGTTAATTGTTAATATTTGCCTTTGATTTACATTTTGTAAGCCTCCTACAATACTTTATGACTTTTGAGCTATAAAGGAAAAAAATAGTTTTATGATTTCCCCTTTTTTTCATTTAATAACTGTTTTAGACAGTTACTTTAGTCAAGGTAGAGTAAAGGTGAAATTCAATAATAATTTTTATTATTCGAAATATAGGGCATATTTTCATTACACTTTTAATTTATTTGCTAAATTAACACTGCAATTTTTTCATGCAATTGAATTTTGTTAAAAGCTTATGATTAAATTGAGTTTCATCTACTGAAATGTAATTGTAATAACTTTATTTTAGCTAATGTAATATTATTCACTTTATATTGTAATAAACTAAATACAGATCTTGCTTTTCTTTTTAAGTATGGCTAAAAATATTTGGAAAATTATTTTACTTAACCTTTACAATACAATTTAGTTCTAGTTGCATATTTTAACTCACATTTATAAAATGATCGATAAATTGGTAATTCTAACTCATATTATTGAGTCGAGAATTTTTGATTTACAATTCCTAAAATTCAACTTTTCCTTATTTATGTGTCAGGGAAATTTAAAAATGACATGAAATAATCTCGTTTAAATTTTTACATGTACGTAAATTACAAATGTAGAGATTTAGTATCAAATTTAGAGATTTAATCACTGATTCTCAAAAAAGATACTCCAGTAATAAATATACATTGTTTTAATGAATTAATGAAATATTAATTTTAAAGTGACTTAGTATTGTCTATTAACATATTGTCCTGGGTTATTTTATTTATTTATGTACTTCTTTCAGCTTAAAAGCTGTTCTTCTAATTTTCAATTATTTAAAAATTCTATACATAGTAATAATTATTTTCTAAAAAAATGCATCAAATTCGTGTCTACTTGGTTCGTCACTTCTAAGGGAAGTAATTCTAATTCATGGACCCAAATGAGAAGATAAGTGAATGCTATCTACATTTAATTAAACAACAAATTAAATGCTAAGTGAGATATTTTTTTTATTATTATTTAAAAATCAAAAGCATCAAAATGTATTATAAAGTATATGTAGTTAAAATTTTTTTAGGGATTAATTTGCTTTGATTGCTGTAATTCAATATCTGCGCTATTAAGGTGAATACAAAGAACGAAAATTAGAAAATTTTCAAAACTTATGGAGCAAGTTGAAATATTAATAATTATAAAAAGTATTAAGCATTAGTTCCTTCCCTTTAACAAGCATACAAATCGAAATGAAAAAAGCCTCCCAAATATTTTCTTTTCAAATTTATTTGTGATAGGATGAGCAGATGTTTCTTCAAAGTTCGAACAACTCGTTGGGCTGTGAATTCTGTCATGAGAAGTTAAAGGAGAACTTGCCTTACTATTAAGACATTGCGTGTTTCCTTTCTTTTCTGTTCTTCCTTATAGTATCTTAAGTCAGGTTGAATTTTTTTGAGCAGACAAGTTATCGATTTATTGAATGGTGCATTCCATCGAAAAACCGTTTCATATCGAAATTTTTACTGCTCGGTTTTCGACTGATGATTCTTCTTTCAGAATAAGCTCAGAGTTATTCTAAATGGAATGATATTTTTTATTCTGAGATTCATAGAAAACCGTGATCCGTCTGATGGCAAACAGTAAAGATCGAAATATGATCAATAAATTTTAGTTTTAAAAATATTTGCTATGGCGATTTAAATATCAACTTCCAAAAAAATAAACTAAACACATTTATTTACATAGCCTTATTATTTATATGAGTAAAATGTGGCAAAAATTGTAACATCTTAAATAATATAAATTTTGTGGTAAAAAGATTTTTTTTCTTATATCCCTTTATTGTTTAATAAATGATAAAATTATACAAAGTGTTTCAGTTTTTAAAATTGTACATTTAATACTAATTTGTTAATTTGAAAAGAGTTTTTAATTGATTGGACAAGAAATCACTGATTCTAAATGTAAATATAGCAATTATTAACTTATTCCTGTATTGACTTGATCTAATTTGTACTATATTTTAAGAAAGGTTTTAAATAATACCCAATGTGTATAGTTTTCTATTAAATGAAAAATATGAATTCAATAAAAATTATAAAACATAGATGTATATAGATGTTTTTTATGTACGGAAAAAAATGTTTTTGGGAGGTTTGAAAAAAATGTGGTTATTTGAACGAATTCAGCGATTAGTAAAATGATAATAAATATTTTATAAAAATTTTCCCTCGATTTTCTTTTTAATGAATTCAATTTCAATAATTTGAATAAAACATGTTTATTTCAAATATCGTTGCTATTGTTAAATAATTCAGATATCTTTGAAACAACCAATGGCAGCCCAATAAAGTATTACTTCAATGGAGTACCACATCACTATTTTCTTTACAAAAATTCACTGCATTTGTAAAATCTTACAAAACAGCCTAATGATGAATTCGGGGTTTTTGAAATAAAATGTCACTTAATCAAAATCTAGTTCAATAAACAAACTTTTAAGTTTCTTTGCAGAAATGAAAGAAAACTTTTCTATCCAGAAAATAAATAACATTAAAAAGTCGCATTGATCGTAAACTATGGTTAAAAGAAGTTGCGCCGGATTTTTAACATCACATCAGTACTTACAGAATGTTTTGATGCAAAATCAATATCTTTACAGATTGTGTTGGTACAGGGTTACAAAGGCTAAATCATATCGCCAGTTTCTATAATCTATCAAACAGTAAAATGAAAACTCCTCCAAAAATCGGTAAGTATAGAGCGTTAAAAATTTCTAAAAGATGAAAACTCATTTCAGAAGTCTTTTTCTAAAGACTTTCAATGAGAATCTGTCAAAACACTGTGCTAAAAATCTAAAGTCCAGTTTTCCAATATCAAAATAATTTGAGATCAGAATTAAATGACCGATAATCTCTTTAGATAGCATATTATGGCCATATTGATTTAGACAGCATTTGAAAAGAGCTTCAGAAGCATTTCAAAATTGTGAGGGATTGAATGATTTATTGGTGTAATAATATAAGATACAATTCAATTTTTAATAAATATGCCCCAAAATTTATAACAAAAACAAAACGTAAAAAATAATAATCATTTCTAAGTAAATTCTGTGTCATAATCTCAAGAAAATTTTAACGTCTAGGTAAGAAGAATTTGTACGATACAAATATTTTTTAAATATCATAATATTTTAGAGTCTTAATGCCGAAACATATCAAATTTCTGTATTAAATCAAAGTATTAAATTTTTACTGAAAGGCATAATTTCCACACGAAAGGTACTGCACAAATTAATTTTCCACTTTGTTTTTATTATAAGAAATTTCATATAACTGATTCATAAATGATTCTTTGAACACAAGTGCCATCTGTTACGATGACTACATATGTTTATCAATTGGAATAGTTAAGAAAGAAATAAAAAAAAAGGTTTGTTGAATTTTAATATATTTCTTGAAAGATTTGTAAAATACATTTTATATAATTTAAAATGTTTTAGTTTTTCTAGTATTTAGTAGTTTGCAGAATAAGAAATACATTGAGGTTTGCTAGTAGTCATAACTATAGTCCTAAGAATGTGAGGTGCATAAATATATTTATTTTAAAATTCATATGTTTCAGGTACATTAGTTATTTAAATTAAAATTTATTAATGTAAAAATGTTATATTTTCTTTGAAAGAACATAGTAAAGTATCTAATAAAACAATTTTTTTTTGGACATACCATCACGACTGTGTAACACGTTTTTGTAACAAATAAGTATGTCTAAATTACATTTATTTCCATTATTGAAAACTGTTAACGTTTTAATTACACGACTATGAAATTAACAAACTCATTTTAATGTTGCTTATCATTAAAACAGAATTCAATTTTATTTCGAAAAATTAATCGAATTAAAAATGAATTTGCATTTCGAAATAAATTAATTACATGAGAGTAAAATTAATTGAAACAATTAATTTCACTCTTTTTCGGCTAATTAAAATTATTTGCTTTGATAAAGAGTGTTGTTTTCAAGACTCTAAGGACAGTTAATTTAAACAAAACTTAAATAAGAAATTAAGCTATCTTTCAGTTAATTACTTGTTATATTATTAATGTTATTTGAAGAAGAGAGCTCTGTATTACAACTATGGCTCATTATTTTTATTAAACAGAATTAAAAAGGATTTATCTTTTAAACTATATCTAAAAATAAAACTTGAAATAAGCAAGGAGAACTGTACAATGAAACTAAGAATAATTTCGATTTAATGAAAAGCCTTAATTATTCATCATTATATAATGATAATTTAATATTATATTTTTTTAATTGCATATAATACATTTATTTTTTTGATTATTTATCATTATATAGGTAATAAAGAATTTAAAAAGTATTATTTTTTTCAATAGGTTAAGATTGAAGTTGGAAATTAAATCATTTTTGAAATAAGCGAATATTTTTGCTCCAATTTTTTAATATTTCTTCAGTAGTCCAATCTAAGCCTATCTTAAGTATTAAGATCTAAGTAAGATGTTAAATACTATTACTGACTAGTTCATAATTCATCACTTCGTCGGATTAAATTTATTTCCTAAAACCCCTCGAAGGAAAAATCGCATTTAGAAAATTTTTTCACAGATAACTGTTCTGGATTTTCGTATCTTATGGCAGAATCGAAAAATTTCGATATCTAGAAAATTCAGAAATTTCCAATTTTGTATTTTAACTGCCAAAACTCTCTCACAATCTCAAACGAGTCTCCTCATGTTGAACACAGGGAGAGTATCGTATTTCACTAGGGGAAATCGAAGCCTCATAATCCAGTTCACTTGCTAGCTTGCATAAATATTTAAGCAGTGTGAATAATAAAAAATTTGTAACTTTCTGTAATGTATATTATTTTGTATTTCAGTATTATTTTATGTATTTTTGTAATATATGTTATTTTGAGATTGAGAATTATTTTTGTAAGTTTTTAAATGTATTATTTTTTTGCATTTATTATATTTTTTGTAAACACCAGGATTTTATGAAAAAAAAAAAGGAGAGAGAGAGGAAAATAATCAATTTTCTTAATTCTTCCAATTATAGGTAGTTTTCTAATGATTTGGAAGACAATTTTCTAAATATACCTTAAAATTTATTAAATGTATAACTCCATTTTTATGGCATTACATTTAAGCATTCAAAACTACTTACAGTCTTGGCATTGAATTGGTTATTTGTTACGCTAGTTCAGTTAGTATTGACGAAATTTACTAAAAGAAATTGAAATTAAAATAAGATTAAATTGTCATACACGAAATGAAAGACTGGTCCAAAAAAGGTTTTTCTATTCTTTACTGTTAAAATAACGTTGTTAGCTGAAATCGTATTAAGGACCCCATACATGGTATAGTGGAAGGCATTTCGAAAGTAAGTGAATGCTTTAAAACAAGTAAAAAGGCTCCATTTTGCGAAGCAGCTAGTTAATGCAATTGAAAAATATGCAAAGTGATGGCAATGTTTCTGAGGGGAAGTGCTTAGCACATTTTTCTTATTCGAAAAGCTCTTCACTTCATTAGTTTTATGCCCCCTATTCGCATCGTAATCCCCATTCGCCATTATCAGATACCTACCATAGGAAACTGAACTACAACACCCGATTTGTCTTTCTTTTATTAACAATCTGAATAGGGGCGAATCGCAAACATTACGCTTAAAGGGGAATATCTGCGTGAGATAAAAGGAAGAACAAGGAAATCGAAGGATATCCGGAACAGTAGCAATTAGCAAGGCAAATGCAGACTTGTTTTATGGTTCATTCAACACATCGCAAAGAGGGGCGCTGCGACTGTGTAACTTTGCTCTTTAAGAATTCTTAACAATCTCTTTGTATAGAAAATTATTGACACTGCAATTTGAAAGAAATCCCTCTCTTTGCGAAATAAACTTTTGTCGCGCTATTTTATGGTCATTCAATAAACGAAGCAGTTCGCGTTGGTGTACCAAGTACTATTTAAAAAAAATGTTTCACCTATTATTTTGTAGACATCTTAAAGTAAAAGCTAAACCGAATTTTTTTGTTCATGTAAATAATTAAAATTATATATTTTCTGTTATAAAAATACGAAATTTGTTGGAAATTTTTCTTTTTTTTTTTTTAATACTGAATTTTTGCTCCTTTTAATTTTTTTAAAGGGGACCTTAAAACTCTAATTATACATAAATAGAAGTATTCTTTTTCAAAACATAGTATTTGATTGGATGTTATTGATCATTCTAAATGCATATTTTAACGATTCTCATAGTTTAATACACAAGGCCTAATACATTACATGCAAAGGAAAAAAGGTCTTCTTGACAGAATGTTTAGGAAATTGGATCTGATTTTCATTACACATGGAGAAAACGTTAAATATTAATAACAATAAATGAATAAAAAATTTCAGCCAGACAACTGTGATTTGGTTTGGTTTGTCGCTCTAATGTCATCTTATGCACACTTTAGGCTAAACAGACCGGGACCTACAGTTTAAAGTGGATTCCGAACCACTACAAACATCCATGGCACCGCCCAGACAACTGTGAGGCAAAAGTCTGAAATTTTAAATCAGTATTACAACACTTTAATGACTAGATGAGGCCGCAACACGAAACAGCCACGACTAATTAACTAATTCTTCTATACGCTATGACGGCTTAAAAATATTTTTGTAAATATAAAACTACTCTTTTCATAACAGTTGGCTTTCAAAATCAGAGGAACCTGTATGCCTTGCCAGAAATGAGTGCAATAAATCTGTTGGCAGGAATGTCCTTTCATTGGCATCGAGAAGGAGAGAAAAATTGTGCGACACCTTTAACATGTCTCCACTAGGGGTGTTCATAAAAGTTGTTGCAGCAAAATGTGGTTTCAGTACACCCCCGTGGTGCACTCTGGAAAGCGTTGGATCCGCTACATATCTGTCATTGTAGTGTCCAATGATTTAGTCAAAGTCTATAGCATTTAAAAATAACAATGCTTGCTAATATATACATGGATTTATTTACAGGGTAGTTTTATTTTTACTTTAATTTGTGTAACATGGAAAATTTCATACGTTTCGCCAGTAAATTACTACAAACTTTAACGTAAAAATAAATTTAATATTGCTATGAAATAAAATATCCATTCATTAAAATACATTCCCTCCATGTGAACTTTTAGAATGCCTCATAATTAGATTTTCAAATTTCCAAATATAAAGCATATTTGATTAAAATATTTTATAAACAATTTATTTTTTAAAGCAAGGGTGAATTAAATGTAAAAAAATAAATAAACAAAATGCGTCGGTGAATAAGTTTTGTTATAATTAATTCATGATAGGTAGTCATAGTGTAAATAGTAATTAGTTATTATCATTAATTATTATCCTTAGCATTTATTATTATTAATTATTAATTAGTAATTATTAATTAATTATCATAATTAAATAGTAAATAGTAATTCATAGTGTCGTAAACGTTTGATATTGATTAATTACAAATTAGACAATAAGACGTTGATTTATAAGAATCACACTCCATGTTAAGTATTTTCCCATTTATATTTTCCACCTGAAATTACATTATAAAATTATAATTCAGGAGTGATTAATGTAGTGTCATATATTCTGTGATTAACTAGTTTCAAGAGTAATTTAACATTAAAAAGTTATTAATTATTTTTATTAGGTGTCTCCAGAATAACTTGTAATAATAATTATTGAATTTAAAATAAAAACGCCTTTGGATTCAAATAGA
This sequence comes from Caerostris extrusa, assembly GCA_021605095.1. Taxonomy (NCBI): domain Eukaryota; kingdom Metazoa; phylum Arthropoda; class Arachnida; order Araneae; family Araneidae; genus Caerostris; species Caerostris extrusa. The sequence continues at coordinate 36,004 of BPLR01011770.1, read as the reverse complement.
TTTAAAATTTATATTTTTTCTTTGTTTTCAAACTTGTTTTACGTTTCGACCCTTTTTTATGAATAGATGTATTTAACATTAAATCAAATTCAAATTTATTCTCTGTTTTAATTTCTGAAATTCAAAAATAATTTATCATATTATTCCGTTTATGTATTAATATGGCATATTAGTATTTTACAGTATTATTATATTAGTTCAGCATTTCTGTTCTTCAAACTTTATCTGGAGATCCTGCAGTGCCCGGACGGACATCCCATGAGTGATCTACTCATGGGTAGAGAGAAAGGGGCAGCTTCTGTTGTGATGGAGCACCCGTAGGTAGAAGTCTGACTTTTGCTCCGTGACGCTCTTACAGTCATAGGAGACCGGGACCTACGGCTTAAAGTGGATTCCGAACCACTACAAACAACCAAGGCATCGCCGGGACTCGAACCCGAAACCTGTGGTACCGAGCGCCAACGGCTCTGGAGATCTTGGAGTAACTTTTTCTAGTAGAGTACTAAAAATATTTCATCTGCATTCAAATATGCTTTAAATTTTAATTTTGTATGCTTATTTACAAATTCTATTTATACACATTTTTTCTGGGTAATTTATATAAATCAAATTTTTAATGAGTTATATAATACAATGAATTATTCCGAACATTTTGTTCAATTGAATTCTTTTTTTTAATAAAATACCAACAAGGAGGTGGTGCTTTTTTAAAAGTGAAGGTGCAATTTCCTTATTAACTGGGGATAAATATTAACAAAATGAATAATAAAATCCTGTTCTACCCAAAGCAATTTTAATATGAAACTGAATATATATAAAAGAAGAAACTGAATATATATAAAAAGAAACCAGGCCTTCTGTTTATATTCATCTCACAGCAACCTATGTTTAAATGTTGCAAAACCTCAAAAATATTCTGTGACAATGTGCAGTAAAATTGTTGTTGACAATACACATGCCTGATATTTTTTCTCCAATCGTGGAAGCGTATAAAATATTTACGCACAAAAGAGAGATGGTCCTACACTTATTCCATCTGTCCCAACAAAATATCCAAACGTTATGCGTTTCTTTCCACTCTACTTGAGTGACGGCTCAGAGATGAGTTTACTGTACTCTGTTTTTACTGCACTGCCTTTCTTTTGATGGGAATATATGAGAAGGTAAAGTAAAATGGAAGGAAAGGCCTATGGGCTTTGACACATAAACTATTGAGACATACCCATTCGAAATTCCCCACTGAAAATTAAGGCAAATTTTATTCTAGGCTCTTTTTCCATTCGGGTCTTTAAAAGTACATTTTCACAGAAAGTTAAATAAATGGTAGTTTTTGGATGATATATATTTTCAATATATATTTTAATAAACCTGGATTTTAAAGCTTTATAAGGGCATGCTTCAAATGTTTTTGATCTTCTCAAATATGATAACACTAGGTGATGCGCATAAAGGTTATTTGGCTCATGCATAGAAACGTTGCATTGCACTTATAATGTATAAAATTTGTGTAACACGGTTACATCGTGATAAATTGTACTGGGATTTTAAACGCCTTTTAAAATGCCTCATACAAATTTTTTACTAAAATTGTACTTTTTAATTTGTTAAAAATTGTAAACAAACGTAATTTCTTTGATGAGTTTCAAAATGATTAACTGCACACCTCATATCTCAGGAAAACAGTTATAAAGACAAGAAAAATGGTCCCCAATTAGATAATATAATTCTTTTTAAGGATACAGGACATTTTTTATTTGAGTCATTTTACTTGGAGGTGACAAAATGAGCATGTTTAATAACTATTTAAATGCGAAATATTATGCTTTAATTTGTTTAGTTACATAATAGCTCAAGTGATTAATCTGCGTGTGTAGGTAATTATATACAAAGGTCGATGCAAAGTGCAAGTGAGTATGTAGCAATTAATAAGCGTTTCTTCCTGAATGCTCTGATACACATCATCACCTTAAGACAGGGAACTCCTCCGATTGAATTAATGGAATTCATTCCACTCGATGTGTTCTCATGTGTAAAAGAAGATTCATCAGGCAGATATTGGTAGTTGGTGTTGCAAAGTTCGTATTTTAATAGAAGGTTTCTTTGTCTTCACGAAATTTGCCTCTTATATAGTATGGCTTCTTTTTTTTTTGTAAATGTAAGTCTGTGCAAACCACGATTTTCAGGAAAAAATTCTTTTTTTTTATCTTATGGATGAGACCTATATAGCTTTCGAAAAATTGTTTTAAGTTTGTTTCTAGAGACAACCCAAGCTATTAAGATACGATTTCATGCATTAAATTTTGAAAAATTCTATTTCTTGGTACACCGCTATATGATAACAGTCATAACGATTATAATCATTTTTGTAAATGTAATTAAGTTTTAACTATATGATGTTATGTATGCCTTGAACTAAAAAGTTTTAATATAGAGAGCAGTTATTAGCCTTTTTGTTATAAACATTAATTTATTTCTTGTATTTTCACTTTTAATAACTCGATTGACTGTAACTAAGCAATACTTTAGAACATTAACAATTTTTTTAGTTCAATCCATGCATAATCGATATATGTCTGTATTTATGCAAGTAGATGTGATATGTTTTACAAATTTTTGAGTTAGCAACGTTTGCGCAAGTAAAAAAATACACGTTTTATGTCAATTTTTGCCAAATTTTAACCAATATTCAAGAATATCTTTAATTTTCATATTTGCTAAGGTTTCATTACCCTAATTTAACAATAGTATCAAAAAAGTTTTCGTAGAATATTATTTAAGAATTTTCGCTCGAACTTGGTTGGTTACCTTACAGTTGGTTAGGAAGATCTTCGTTGTTGCTGCCTCAGAAAATTGTGCATATTTTAGGTGACTGTCCCTTAAATACGTAAATAGCTGTTAAACGAATTTTATTTTGTCTTGAAAATTGCTTTTATTTTTTTGAAATATACACTAACATATTGCTGTGCTGTATATGTATCACCATTTATGAGACAAATTTGGAAACCGAGACGAAAAAAAATTTAATTCTCTGAATAATTCGTGAAAATTATTTGATGCTTATAAATAAGGGGTGATTTTAGATGTTCAGTTTATTAGATAGTGTTTGGAACTATAATAGTGTAATATTGCTGAATAGAAATTGGCTTGTGGGACATATTCTGTTCATAGTGGTTTGTTTTGTTAATGAAAAGTTGTTTTAAAATTAAGGATTCCAATAGCCTTTAAAAAGATTTTTGATGGAATAACATTATATTTCCTACAATGTTATAAAGTCAATTTGAAATTTATGGTGTACATTTTAGTACTTGAAGACAGTGTAAAAGAGTAATTATGAGAAATTAAAATCATTCTTTTACAATTGCTTCATTTTGATTTGTTATACAATGTGAATTGCCTGAAAAAAATAGTAATTCCATACATTCGTTTAAACTTTAAAAATAAAATATTTGATATTCTAGAAATACCAAAAATACAAATATTAAAATCTACCATAATTTTTTTTTTCAAATCGACACTCATCTTTATCTTATTAGTCTCGCTAATTTGAAAATAAATACTAGTCTTTGAAATAATAATTTACTCTTAAATCTATTAAATTATATTATGCTATTCAAACTTGAATCATTCCAGGTTGGTTTATACTGTATCAAAATTTAATTCACTAACGGATAATGAGCCAGTTTTGCCATGCAAGAATGAATATTCATGAAAATTAATTCACCATCATTCAGTTGCATTTACAAACAAATGATTTTGCCCACTTTAAAGAGATTCTAAATCTTAATAACATAGCTGTATTAATTTATATGGAAATGATATCTCAGATGTAGAGTTTACACAAAAATATTGTCGAATACGAGAAACGTATTTCTAAAGAACAATACTCTAAAAAGAACAATATAATTTTTTTTTATTTCTGTGCGTGTTAAGAGGCATAAGAGCATCCTATGACTTTCAAAATTGGAGTAAATACGATAATAATTTGAAAATTGTCCATTAATAAAAATACTGCATTCTATAAATGAAAGTTTTATAAATTTTAGTTTAATGGTAAGGAAAATTCTTATTCTTTTCTAAATTTACATTTATAAATTTAAAAAAACCCAAGAATAGATATTTTGCTTTAAATTGCCATTTGACTTAAATAACTAATAAATAAATAACCATATTTCTAATTTGCCATCTACTTCATGATTCCTTACGTTGGGGTTCCAACATCTCATTGAAACCGAATGGAATCATTGAAGAAAAAGTATTTTTAATGAGACTTCCAATATTTCAAATAAATAGGAACAGTCACTAACTCAGATTACTGAAAATTCCGACTTAAATTCTGAAATTCCTTTCGTCACAAAATAAATAAATCTAAAAATATACTAAAATTCGTAAAAATATCAGTTTTAATGGAAAAATACACATAATTTGAAAAGAAAAATTTACCATACCAACCTGATATATTATAATTTTTTAAGAATTTAAACTAATAAAAACTAGCTCAGTTTATCTTTTTAAATATATTTTAAACAAACTCTTTCCTAAAAAATATGAAAAGGCACAAAAATATATTTCGTTTAAGTAAAACGAAAAACTTTCAAAAATGATTTAGTCCAAATGACAAAAAAAAGGAGCATTAAAGTAATGTTGAAATATTTGTTTTAAAATTCAGAAAATTTAAAAAGTATCCGAAGAAAAATTAGACTCCATCAAACAACCTTACATCTCTGTCAACTCTAATCTTCCATACATTTTACCTGATGGCAGTTTCATTTAGTCCTAATAAGTCAAATTTAACCCCCAGAATCCACTGTGATTATTTACGATAGAGTACAATGTCATAGAGTACAATGAACTCCCCCACCTAATTATCTCGAAAATGCACGATGGATGACATACATAATTTATCCTATGGCAGTTCCAGGTCTTTTCCAAAGCCGAAGCTGAAACTATCCAAATTGGCATCTGAAGACTCCTTGGATGCATCTTGTTTACATTGGTTAAGTAATGACCGTTGTATAATTAAATGTCACGTGGTGCATTATGAGTTATCACTTGCTTCTTTATAAATAGGTTAGCCCAAGGGGCAGCTAGTGTCTTATCACAAGACAAACAACTTTGCTGCAATATTGCTATCTCGGACCAGAATTGGATTTCGGATATTTTACGGCCATTAACTGTGGAATGCAATTCCTAAGTTGCATATTAGTCACCGTGTTTTCATTTAATAACTCAGCTTCAGTATCTGTAGATAGCAACTATTCCATTAGAAGAATAATTTCAAACCAACCTCCGGAAATTCTATATTTTCCTGCAATGAAAGGGAAGAATGCTTTGCGTGGAAATATTTAAGCATCTTCCTACTAACAATTATGATTGGGTCTCATTTAGAAAGATCAGAGCGATTGTTGGATTTAATAATCAGGGAAAGAGCTAATTGGTTCTATTCAATTGCCTTTCGTATTGGAGAGCGACAAAATATTTTCCATAAATTTAATGTCGTTACAAAAGAGAAATTCTTGGTATGCATTAAGAATATCACTATTTATGTGAAATAATGTTTATGGATACTCAAAAAAATATCTCAATTTAAGCTATTATTTTTTACGACAGTGCTAAAACAACTCGCTTAAAATATTCTATGAAATTAGAAGAAAATAAGTATTTTCGTTTTTAAATAACCGAAACATTTTTTTAGCCAATGAAATGTTAAGTTGGTCATGATAAAACTTAAAATAAACTAGCATTTTGTTTCAGATTAAAGGTTTTAAAAATATGTCGGATATTCAAAGGAAGTCAATATACTTTTATTTTGTTTATTTAAATATTTAGAAACTATTAGGCATTTTAATATTAATTAATTAATATTATTATATATTATATATTTTTACGATAAAAATAAATAATTCTATTATAATTTAACATGGAAATTTGTATATTTTAAGTCATCTAGAATAACGTTTCAATATATTTCAAGTGAAACTCAATTTGTTTTCAAACAAAAATAAAATTAATTAGAAAATGCCTTTATATTTGAAATTAGTGAGAAAATTGACCTTGTTTAAGAAATGAAGTTGAACACTATAGGGAATCTCTACAAATGTTGGAAATCAACAGTTAACAGCAAAAAGAAAGATACAAACAGCGCAAAAAATATCCTATTTTTAATACGCTTTTATTAGTTTCACCTGTATGTTTGTTTATTTGTTTGTTTGCTTATATGTATGTATGTAACTAACTCTTTGGGCTCGATTTTTGCCCCTACTTTAAGCGATCCGATTTAATTTAAACGTTGTAAATTTATCAAGGACCGATGACAATAAAATATTTTGATAAGTTTATTATCTCATCATGATTAGGATCGCCAGGATTAGTGATTAAAACAAACAGCCTTTGAAAAGTCCCTGGCGATCTGCTGCTCCTCATACACACTATATAAGCTGCACAGAAACATTTACAGACATCTTTCAGATATTCAAACCTATGTGGGACAGCGGCACAACGCGCGGATAGCGCGCCTGAATAGGGAGATTCCCTGTTCGAATCCTGGCTGGCTCGACATATTCGCATTTAGCCTTTGTTTTACTCAAAATTAAATTAGTGTAATCAATCTAAAAAGTAAAAAATAATTGTTATTAAAATTACTGACGAGAAAATGAATGTCACAGTTCTAAAAGCGTGGGGTGCTTTGAATGACATTTTAAAACTAACTCTACATTTCGAAACTAGTGAAAAATTATAACGATTGATATCGAGCACCCCACGCTTTTTAGAACAATGACATTCATTTTCTCGTCAGTAATTTTATTAACAATTATTTTTTACTTTTTAGATTGATTAACTCAAAAGCGTGTTTTTTAGTTTTTTTAAACTATTAATTAATTTGAGAAATAAGCAAGTTACCTTGAAGTGAGTCACGTAATATATATGTGTGTACCTCTGGCTTGACCTTAAATCATCTTACCATCAAAAAAGCTACTGAAACGTTTTCTCCCCAAACATTCAGTCCCATCGTATATAATATAGCAGAAGCATCATTTATTTGAAATGTCTTTGTTGCGTAGATGACAGATTAATGCAGTTTGAATTTGTTCAGGATCAGGTTTTTACTTGTAAGAACTGGAAGAAAAGGAAGTGGCCATCTAGTTATATATATATATTAACCTTTAATTGCCGAGGCTGAAATAGACTTCTGAACCACTTCAGAATAATGACTAATAGAATGAGAAGAGGAAATAAGTGTTATTTTTTATTGAGCTGATTTGTTACGAAAGTTGGATATTTTCCAATTTATCCATTTTTGAAAACAGTAATAAAAATAAACGTTTTTGTGCATCATTGAAAATATTTATTTTGAGAACTAATTAAATTTTCAATTTCTTTAATAATTTATAATTTTGATAGGAATACCATGCTTTATATTTTAGTAAGGCTTTCAATAAAGTATTTAGTAATAATATATTTTTTTTTTTTTTTAGTATTAATTGTATTTTCCTACAAATTCACAAATTAATTTTTAAATGATAGTTTTTAAAAGTGTTTCTCTTAGTCTTTAAATATAATTAATTAAATAACCAATATTTTTTTGCTCTTTGAAAAAGTTACATACTAACCAAACTTTTCCTTTTTCAAAAAAAAAAAAATATTCATATAAAATATAACTTTATAAGATTACTAAATAGATAAATAAATAAATTACAATTCAGAAATTCTTTATTAAAACTATTAAAGTGTTTTTTTTATTTCTGTCTGATGTGTGTTAAATGGTTAAAACCAGTAAAAAGAGAGATACTCTTTTAAAAAGAATTTCCAAAGATGCCATCAAAACAATATGCAGTAAAATCATTACAAAAGGAAATTAATTATACGTGAATTCACACATGCTACGAAGTTGTGATATTATAAAAAAAAAAAAATTAAACCCTTATAAAGGATATGGAACTAGCGGAAATACAGACATTACTAATAAGATTAAATTAGTGACTAATGTGTAAACAAAAATCTTTGAGAAATGATGCTATTATAAAATACTATTATGCTATATATCTGCTACATATTACTTTCAGATCATAAAGTAGCTTAGTTTGCAACAATTATGTGACAGTAGATAATTTACTTTAACGAGTTTCTGACATTTGTTTTAAATATTTAACATTATAAAGTATAATGTTTACGTATAAATGTAATTAACAAGAATTTTTAATATAATGCTAATAATTTAAAAGTGATTGGCTGCCCCGTAAGAGAACATCAATAATTAAAAAAAAAAGAAAATGCTAAGATACATTTCATCTGATGTGGATAGTTCATAAAAACGACAATTTTAAATATACTTACAAGGAAATAATTGTAAACTTAATTTTCTAAGTTTAAAATATGTAAAATTTTCTGATTTTAACAAGAGATTAAAATACTTAAATTTTGACTATTGACAGCTGGCAAATCCAACTGATGTTAATAAAAAAAACATAGGTAATTCATTGATACATAAATATTTATTTGCAAATTATTTTTGAAGATAGTGTTTTATCTAGTAAACAAATGTTACTTACTTATTTAAAAGTAAAGCATTATTTCTTTACCTGATAAAATTATTATACAATATTAAATAAAATTGAAATTTCTTAAATAAATGCTTTATTAGATACATTGTAAAATTATGATTTGCAGTAGTTATGTGGTCTTCTAAAGGACACATGCACTACTGTGTCCAAAAAAACTGACCTTTTTAGGTTGTTGACACTGCACTTGATATCTGTGTGAAATTTTACCTCAAAATCTTCATTAGCGTTTGAGTTACGCTTGGTTTTGTGAGATGCTAAAACTGATGCCGGCAATTTTCGAAATGCATCTTCAATCGGCTCAAAAGTGGTCTTTTGAGACCACATTTGAGACTTTTTGCATCCTCAATCGACCGGAGTGGTCTTTGGAGTTTAGAGAATAGCCAGAAGAAGCACGATGATAAATCAGGTGAATACGGTGGTTGTGGAACGATATGGGTTTCATTTTTGGTGAAAAGGTCACGAAGAAATAATGCAGTGTGATCTGACGCATTCAATGTTCACATCTATTAAAATGGAATTGTGATATTCCCACATCAGCAGCAAGGTTCTAATTGTAAATCGACGATTTGCAAGCACCAAATCTTTACTTTTTGGACGTGAGCGTCGTCGGTTGAGGTTGGTGGTCGACCAGAGGGCTCTTCGTCTTCAACGCGTTCTCTGCCTTCTTTGAACTGTTTTTACTACTTCTAAACATTACTTTCCGATATAGCAATGTTTACCGAATGCCTTCTGCAACATTCTATACGTTTCCGCAAACAAAATTCAACGCAAGTTCTTGCTCAATTAATTCAGACATTTCAAAAATTGCCGAATCTGTTTTAGCATCTCACAAAAACTAAGCGTAACTCCAATGCTTAATGAATATTTTGAAGTAAAATTCACACAGATGTCAAGGACAGTGCCTAAAAAGAAAGAAAATTTAAATACTTAATGCCCGGGAAATTTAAATTGAAAATGGGTCTTACTTTTTGGACACAGTAGTATGGTTTAGAACAGGGGGTCTCCAAACTTTCCTGACTTAGGGCCATACTGTTTACTCCAGTAAGTACCAAGGGCAAATAAACAGTTTTAATTTTTCTGCCATTATCTATAATTTCTAGACTAGTCGCCGAGTACTCACTCTGAGCGAGCAGAACCCTTGATAAATTCGCTGGTTCAATTACTACAATCTCTTTTAATAATTGGTTCAAGTAAAATTGATCCGCAACTACAAACTATTGTCAGTGAAAAATCACAATTACATAAATCTCATTAGTATTTTTTTACAAGTGGATACCCTGCGGTTTCATTCGCTTTAATTTAGCTTTTTCCATTCCTGAGGGATTTTCAGGATAAAAATCATATGTTTCATTCAGGATATATACATTCCAAACATCAACATACATACATATGCGATACTCTTTACCCCAACACAACAACCAGGGGTAATTGCGGGATGTTCACTAGTTTATAATGTTAGAGGGATTCATTTCAATTATTTGTTAGTTGTTACGCTTAAGTTAAATTTTCTGCTTATTATGCTTGTCATTAAGCTTTACCTAGCAAAGTCAATAAAACCGAGTTATAATCATTCTGTTTTTTTTTTTATCGAACTTATTACAGCAACAGTAAGCTATTCGCTGTCGCGGGCCGGATGGATGACACTGGCGGACCAGATTTGGCCCGCGGGCAGTAGTTTGGAGACCCCTGGTTTAGAAGAAGGGCGCAATGCATTTGAAACAGATGAAATTTAAAACGCAAGCACATAAAAAAAAAAAAGGGAAGCTTTTAAAATGAATTATAAGTTTCTAAAATATACTATAATAAATAATAATATAATAATATAATAAAATATACTATCCCCTTAAATAGCAAGCAATTTCCCATTTTATATTTAAAAATATTGAAGATCTCATTAAAATTCACAAGATGTATGAATGCGGATTTTCTAGACTACTATCAAGTCATTAATAAAGTAACTTTTTAAAAAATCAAGAAAGAATTTTTGAAATGATACTTTCAGTTTTGAAAAGAAAAAAAAAATAGTAAGATGAACTGCATGTCTTTTAAATGTATAATCATTAGTTAAATAATAAATAAATTATATATTTGATTAACTACAGTTACTTTTAAAACCACTTACTAGTTAGTTGAATTAACAAACTAGCATTTTCAAGATTTTAATTTGAAGTGAAAGCCATGTGGTATATCAGATTTCTAATATTCTGACTTATATAAAACAATGCGTAATAACTACTGCTCAATTCGTTGTTGAAAAAGTAAGTTACTGGTGGGCTGAAAAAAGTCCATAGGCTAACACATAGATAGCGCTACTAGTATTAAATTCATATGAATTTTAGTTAGCCCTAACCTTCTAAAGACACGTGTATATATTTGACAGCTGTTGCACTATTAGTATGTGAGTTATACCATTTTTAGTGAAGTTCTAACATTTTTAGTGCTCATCACGTGCAGTCCACTCGGCTGACTGTCAATTGGACTCCGGACTGTGAAATAATGGACCCATGTTTCATCCATTGTCACTTATCGACTCAAAAATTCGGGTTTATTAAGATTGAACAGCTCCAAACACTGTTTAGAATCATCAATTCGTTGGTGCTTTTGGTCAATTGCGAGCTCGCGCGGCACCTACTTTGAACAGAGCTTTCGCATATCGAAATATTCATTCACGATATGTCCAACACGTTCCTTTGATATCTTTAGGGTCTCAGTATCTCAATCAACTTCACTTTTACGGTTATCAGAAATTATTTTGTGGTCTTTTTTGAAGTTTTTATCGGTAACAGCCTGTTTGGGGCACCCACTGCGTGCATTGACCTCGGTGCTCATTTCGCCTCGTTTAAATTTAGCAAACCACTTCTCTACGGTTGATTTTCCTGGTGCAAAGTCCGAATAATGTTTATCAAGTCAAGCGTTGGTTTTAATAGTATTTTTTTTTGCCGAAAAGGGATGCTTTATTAACACACGAAATTCCTTTTTATCCGTTTTCAAACTAACAAAAGTTGCTTCACTAAAAATGCTACAACTCACACACTAATAGTGCAACAGCTGTCAAATTTATACACGTGTCTTTTGAAGGTTAGGCTAACTAAAATTCATATGGATTTAATACTAGTAGCGCCATCTATGTGTCAGCCTAGGAACATTTCAGCCCCCGTTAGGTGCCAAAAATTTTTCTCTCATTGAATTTGATAGGAAGGTAAAACGGTAGAGAACCATCGGGATAATATATGAATATATATTAATGGATAAAAGTTAAAATTATAAAACTTAAAATGTAAAGAATGTATGATATCTGTTTTGAAATATTTTAAATATTAATATTATATCTACATCAAATCACTAACCCAAAAAATCATGCATGCATGCAAAACATCATGAAAAACAATAAGGTTTTATGCTAGTACTACTATCTTTTAAATAAAAATATTTGAAAGTTAAAAATAATGTAAAATAAAATAATTAAAAATTATTAATAAGTAAAATAATTAAAAAACAATTGCTTGTTGTAAAAACCTATTGAATGTTTTATTTGCTTGTCATTTATATAATCTCATTTACTGTTATCTCAGGTAAAGAAAATTTATCACTATTTATTTATTTATTTTTTTTTTTTTTTTGAGATTTGATTTGTACTGCATAGTTCAAAATACATTACAGTAAATATCTAATTCACAATATGCAATTAGTGACATAACAGAAAATTTGCATTTGGCACTCTAATCAATTTTTATTAAACTTAGCTTTTCACTAGTCTTCTTATTATAAAAAAAACCAAATGATAGAAATTGAATTCGAAAGGAAATAAAATCAAAAAGAACGTAAGTTCTCACATATGTTAATTACGTATTTATTTTCTTAAATATGAACAATTTTTGCTCTTTTACTGTTTTTGAAATACTGGATATTTTTAAGCTGATATGATTCAATTCTAAGTTATTTGTTAAGTACCACCAGGCATTCGATTAAATGGGCTTTTGATTTAGAGACTTTCGAGCTACACAATATTTCAAGAAATAAAAAAGAAATCGGTGGAAAATAAAAAAATGTTAATGAGCTTAATTATTATAAAGAACAATCAAAACCTGTTCTATTTCTCTTTGCTCATGAATATTGATGAAGTTAATTTTTTTTGCCTTGAGGTTATAGGGTGATTTTTCGTTAAGGTGCTGTGTGTGAAAAATAAAACAATTTTTTTTTAGAAAATAGTAAAATTTCAACTGAATCGCATTAAGAATAGAAACAATTTATTCGATGCAAGATGAATATTTATGTCTTCAGAAAATTTATGTCACTCCTAAATTCTAATTAGTGAGAAAGCATAATTATTAAAGTTATGCCAAAGTATTTACTTTCAAAAAAACTGGATATCAAAATAATTCAGTTTATTCTAACCTTTGAGGCTGCTTCCTTAGTAAAGAATTCCTTTTATAAGGCATTTTTTTAACATCCTTAGATAACCGATAAGCCCTTCTGTAATTTCTTCAAAGTAATTTCTTTCCCCTAAACAATTATGCAGCAAGAGTAATTTTATGTATATATATATATATATATTATGTATATGATAAATAATATAATTTATGAATATATATGCACGGATGCTCGTTTCATTTAAACGAATAGATGAATCCTTCATGAAGATCTCAAGTCCTGATGAAGGACAAAAATGTTATACGTGGCTTTTGATATTCCCCCGCAATACGGCAAATATGGTGTAAATTCAAAATTACAATTTGAACAATTTTTCGACAAAACTAAAAGGTATATAATAATCTATTTGCTATTATAACACAAAAAATAACAAAAATTTAAGAACAGCGTACTTTTTAAATTCATAAAAGAAAATATGGAAAATGTTTTTTTGCTGCAAACAAAATTTGCATATGATAAGAGGAAATATGTTTTTGATACAAAAATTAACAGAATGCTATGAACATAAAAACTATTTATAAATATTTTATAGATATATGAATTATGAAAAATCTCCATGTTTAAATATATATAAAAAGTACATTTTTCTTAATGGAAATCTTCCGATTTTATTAAAATTTGCCTTTTCCTCATGCTCTTAAGAACGCTTCAGATTTGTAATAGTTTCCATCTTTTACTTTAATGCTGTCATTATTTAAATATGCATGTATGTATATTTATATACATATTTATGTTCTGTTTTGAGTCCTCAATAGTTATAAAATAAGAAGGCAGGCCTTAAAAAACACATTTCAATAAATATCTTAAATTGTGCAATTAAATTTTTTAAAAGGGAGGTATATTATCTAAAGATATTTATAATTTTTTATAAATTTATCTAACAGAAAACATGTTACAGTCTTCATCAAAAGTATTTATATTATAAATAAGTTAGGAACATAGTTTAATCCACGTAGAATTTTATATATATATATATATATATATATATATATATATATTATATATATATATATATATATATATATATATATATATATATATATATATATATATATTTGAAACTAAAGAATTATTGGCTCTGTTAATTTTTAGTTTAGTAATTTTATATTGTTTAACGAATGTGGACCTTTTAATTTTTTTTCACTAGAGAACAATCATATAAAAACATCTTAGGTTTTTTACAACATACACTCATGTCCATAAATTAAGGATTATTCAGAATCACGCAGAAATTGAACTCTAAAATAAAAATTTCACCTGTAGAATTATCACACACATCTTGAAGAAGAATATACAAATTACAGGAAACCACCAGATGGCGGATAGTACGTCACAATGACGAGAGTGTAGGAGAGGGGTATATAAGGAATGGTGGCAAAGAAGTAAAATTGTTCACAAGCGCTTTAAAAGCCTTTCAGTGCAATGGGGCCAACCGCATAGTTATGGCACAAAGGAAAGCATTTGGATGATTTTTTTTACGTGGTAGAATTATCGGACTACTGGAATGTGGACGTACCCAGCTGGAAGTATAAGAGGAACTTGAATCGTCCAGAGTATCATCTCCAGGCTTTGGCCAACGATTCCAAGATGATGTTAATGTGAGTAGATGTTACAGCACAGGTCGCCCCCGGAGTTACAACGCCGAATGAGGACCGGTATTTAGCAGTTACAAGCCAAAAGAAACAGACGGAGCACAGCATCAGACCTGTCTCGTCAGCTCTCTTCAGCTACCGGTACGACAGTTTCAAGGCAGACTGTGTACAGACGCTTAGGGCACATTGGTCTATATGCACGTAGGGCCTGTCAGATGTGTTCCACTAACCGCAACTCACTGTCGCCTGCGATTAACCTGGAGTAGAGAGCATGCATTGTGGACACCGCAACAGTGGTCTTGTGTGATGTTTTCCGACGAGTCCAGGTTTAGTTTGCAGTCTGATTCTCGCCGGACTTTCATATGGAGAGCGCCAGGTACCCGTTACCACCAAGAGAACACCATTGTACGACACCGTTACGGTGGTGTAGGATGGCTCGCTTGGGGAGGAATTATTTTTGGTTCCAGAACTGACCTGCATGTTCAGAGTGCAACGATGACAGGTCATATCTATCGGGAAGTCATTCTGGAACAACATGTACGTTTGTTTCGGGGTGCCATGGGTGCTGAATTTCTGTTTATAGATGACAACGCCCGTCTTCACCGTGCAAACATTGTAGACGAATGCCTTTAATTGGAGGATATCACCCGTATGGATTGGCCAGCATACTCACCGGTCTTGAATCCAATAGAGCATGTGTGGGATATGCTTAGCCGATGAATTGCAGCATGTCAACCCCCTCCCACCTGTCAACCGGAACTTCTGAGGGCATTGCTTGATGAGTGGTGTAATATTCCCCAAGATCAGATTGATAATTTGATACTCAGCATGCCTGGGTGTTGTAAGGCCTGTATTGCATCGCCCGGGAGATATACTCCATATTAACCATCATACTAACCATGTTTTACTGTTTTTTGTAAATAGGTTCTTTTTTGAAATTTGCTCCAGGGAGTAAAAATCGAAATTTCTATTAATTATGTCAAACATATAGCATCTTTTTTGCTCTTTACCTTTTGTTTAATAAATAGACTTTACAGATGAGTCAAATTTGTTTTGCCTCTGTCTCTTTCTTTGCCTGAACTTCATTATCCTTAATTTATGGATATGAGTGTATATACGATCTTTTAAAACATTTTACAGCATTTAAGTAATTGCAACGTAAAATCAAAAGAGAATCTAACTCTCGCTTCAAATGTATATACAGAGTGATTATAAAAAACTTTCTTGGTATACGAGTCCCTATTTTTCATATCATTGACAGAAACATAAGGTAATTTGTGGTATTGGAATGTTACCTCCATATTGAAAAACAATGAATAGCATTAACTCGCCGGCATTAAGAAGGAAAGACTAAGAAGGAAAGACTAAGAAGGAAATTGAAAGCAACCAATAATTATAGATACGCCGCAGAAAGCAAAATATTTTTATGTGTTTCACAAATTATCCACATGATGTACTTCACATCCGTTAACACTTGGCTTGCGGCAGATAGTGGTGAGCTTTGAAGCACGTACAAGAACAATTTGTTGAACCTGATCTCTGATATTAGCTTTCAAATCAGATGCAGTTTGAGAATTCAATACATAAACTTTAGATTCCAAATATACCTACAGTCTTAGTAACCATAACTGTTAGAGTTTAACTCGTTTTTCATATAATTCTTGAGCTCATACTTTAGAATACCTTAACCGAAAATTGCATTTAATTTCTGCGAATGGCATGATAGCTAGGGACTCATATATCGAGAAAGTTTTTTATAATCACCCTGTATGTATGGAGTATATGAATGATTTGTAATTAGCAAACAGAAATTGCAGTTATGCCTAATAAATTAGCCCAGACAGAAGTTAGAGAGTTTCACAGAACTGAACACAAATTTAATATTTGTTTATAAAATTATTAAAATTAAATTAATTAATTAATTAAATTAAAATTATTTTAAAAATTATGGCTCTTACTTATCATGGTTTATAATAAAATAATCAAAATGAAGTTATGTAAATTGATCGTTCTTGGAACATAACAATAGTAGAGAATAATTAACTCTTTTTATATATTTTTTCGAACTTAATTTCTTTTTATTTTCAAGGCATTGCATTATTTTGATATAAAATACACTACACAATGCACGGAAACTATATTTAAATTTTTCGTGCCAGATTCCATTTAAAAGATGATCATTTCATTCATAAAACCTTGGTTTTCCAAAGCAAGTAGTTCAAAACAGAACGGATTAATTACAGGTGTTCCTCTTGAGTAACACAAGATCCTTGAGACGCTGAAAATATCTTTCAAAATGTTCAACTATGTGATTAGATTTTCGGCTCGCAGTAGTCTAAGCGATCATTTCAGACATGTCTCACTTACAGTTGATGACGCAGTTTCACTTTCTGATTCGAGGGCGAAGAGGAAAATTCAAGTAATTAGGTTGACGGTCCTTGTTTAATCACTGGCTATCATTTTTATAAATGGTGTATTACCACTATTCTGCATTTATATTGTGCTGTGAATATATCTACTAAAAAGTAGTTTTAAATATTCGAATTGAAAAAGGCTTCGAAGACTACATATTAGCATTCGTCTGCGTGAGTAAGCACTATTCTGCATTTATATTGTGCTGTGAATATATCTACTAAAAAAAAAGTTTTAAATATTCGAATAGAAAAAAGCTTCGAAGACTGCATGTTAGCATTGGTCTGCGTGAGTAACTGTGGGCATCTAAAAGTTTTATTTATTGATTTAAAAATTTAGAAAATGGATATTCTTAGTCCCAAAATAGAATCGCTTTAATTAATGTAATTTGTGAAATTTAATTCGAAATATCATATTTATTAAAAAATAGTGTTGTTTACAAACAATTTATACTTTTACCGGAGGTGATTGGTCACTGTAACGACAAATATGTTCCAAATTTATGGTGGACCACTCAAAGGTTACTGCAATACATCTGCATAGTGAAGTCATAATTTGGAATGGGCATTTCCAGGAAGGAGATTACACCTTCCTTTTTTAATCCGCTTTTATTAGTTTCACCTGTATGTTTGTTTGTATGTTTGTTTGTATGTTTGTTTGTTTATTTATATGTTTGTATGTATGTAACTGACTTTTGGGCTTTGCCATACTTTTTGCCATACTTTAAGCTATCCGATTTAATTTAAACGTTGTAGACTTATCAAGGACCGACAACACTAAAATATTTTGATCAGTTTATTATCTCATCATGATTAGGATCTCCAGGATTAGTGATTAAAACACACAGCCTTTGAAAAGTCATCTTGATCGGCTCATCATTTTTCCCTTAGAGATGTTTCTCCTCATACACACTATTTAAGCTGCAAAGAAACATTTACAGACATCTTTCAGTAATTCAAACCTGAGTGGGACAGCGGCACAACGGATAACGCGCCTGAAAACGGGTTAGGAGATTCCCTGTTCGAATCCTGGCTGGCTCGACATATTCGCATTTGGCCTTTGTTTTATTCACAATTAAATTATTGTAAGAACAAAGTCCTCCGTACCGGATTTCATTTAAATATTATAGTTTAAAAACACTAAAAAACATGCTTTCAGAGTTAATCAAACTAAAAGGTAAAAAAAATAAATTGATAGTTTAAATAAACTAGAAAACACGCTTTTAGAGTTTTTTAAAACTATTATTTTTTTACTCCGAGGGACGAACTGAATCTGAATAACATTCCTGTCTGCAGATTTATTGGGTCTATCCCAGCTTTATCTAAATGTCTTCAATACAGCAAAGCTTGTCAGATTTCTAACCAAACATCCCCAGTTCGGAAAACCAACCTACTATCCATCAGACTTCCCTGCATATCAATTTTTAATGTCAAGAACTTGAACTTCGTTATTACTAATATTGTAAAACTGGGGCAGATGGGCCTGAATGGCCGAGTGGCTAGAACTCTGGCACTCGGTACCACAGGTTTCGGGTTCAATGCCATGGATGTTTGCAGTGGTTCGGAATCCACTTTAAGCCGTAGGTCCCGGTCTCATATGACTGTAAGAGCGTCACGGAGCAAAAGTCAGACTTCAAATTACGGGGGCTCCATTATACAACACAAGCTGTCCTTTCCCTACATCCCTGAGTAGATCACTCATGGGATGCCCGTCCCGCACTGCAGGACATTGAGGATTAGTCACAACAACAATCTGTAGCAGATTCAGCGTTTCATAAAAGGGGTTGAATGTTTAGAGGTTAAAAGGTTTATTTGGTAGGATTTTCATCGTTATCCAAATAGGCTTGTTTTGTCGCTCTACGGTCACTTTTTGCAAATTGTAGGCTAATTAGACCGGGACCTACAGTTTAACGTGAATTCCATACCACTCCATACCACAGTTAGAATTTAAACCTGATGCCTGTCTTACTGATGGCCAGAACAATAAAGCAATAAAGTCACTACCCAAATAGGGTCTGCTATATTCATATTAAGTGAAATCTTTTATGGTTGGAAAAAGCTCTTACAGTTCAAATTTCTATAAAGAGTTTTTTCAAATAATATTTATTAATATTTAAAATGTATAAGTTGATTTTATAAAATTTATTTTCACTTTTAAATCTTAATATGCTATATTATTTGACTTATATTACCATTAATTTAAAAATTTATTGAATCAGGAATCATTCATATCTAAGATTCTTTAAAAATAAAGTTAACAACTAGCATTTATGTATTAATATATAGTATTATTTATTTATTACATCAGTAAAGACACAAATTCGATTTGAAATTGCGAATAGTGACCTTCGGCCTTTATTTCCAAAATTAGTGTGACAAATTTTGAAATTAATTGCATAATTAGCTATCAACGCTGATATATAATTCACAGTTAGGAAGGGAACATTGATTTTCTGAATGAGTAATGGTTATCCCAAACTTACTATATATTGTTTCAAATTGATGATGAATTTTACATGATGATAAACAAATAGGAATCAAATTTCACATACATTTTAGAAAAAGTAAACTTTTATAATGCTTGTTTTAAATTTGTTTTTCTGTTAAATTGAAATTAATATTAAAATATTAAAAGTTTTGTTAAACTTTGAAACCTTTCTTAGAATGTAGTTGCTTTTCTATAACACGCAACACAATTTTTTAAACTACAACCGGTTAAGTGGTAAAGCCTTCTTGATAAACTTTTGTATAGTGATAATTTCAAAACACCGCTAAATAATAATTTTTTTTTTTTTTTTTTTTTTTGAGTTTACACAAAATTTGTCTTAACTAGAAATTATAACTCAAATAGAAAGCAAAAACTACAATTCCATGTAATGGTATGTGAATTTCTGAAGAAAAGATCATAAAATATTGTAAATTTAGATATTTTTGAGAATCTAGTACGATTCAAAATAAGCAATAATGTTTCTTTATGGATTTTTTTTACTGCAGTTAGTAAAAAACTGATTTGAATATAAATTGAAATACTTATTCTTTTAATGGTGATTTAAATATATTCTTGTTCCATAATATAATAATTGAAACAGATTCCCCAAAATAAATCTACTTACATCGAAGTAATTTAATAAAATTTAATAAAATATGTTTGTCATAGCAATATAGAACATATTACAGCAAATTTCTTTTTGTGTTTTTGTGTCTTGCTAAGCCCATATCCAAACAATTTGGCATGCAGTCGATGAATCTGAATATAAAATGCCCTGAATGATTAATATATCTTTCGCCCACCGTTTCTAAAAGATTGAATCATTACAGGGAGGATATCCTTTAAAAGCACTTAAAGGTAAAGGAAATCCCCATTGTCTTGCAGACAGCAGAGAGATTTCTGGAAAATCAGTGGAGACGAAAGTTGAGCAATCAGGAATCTTCATCCTTACTGTCTCCATTCCGTCACAAGCAAGATTAAATCCACCTTTTTTGCCAGCGGTTATCGATTCGTCTTTGCGTGGAGAAGAGTCGATCAAGAAGAGGCTTTTCAAAATGTTCAATAGATCTGAGGGAGAATATTAGGAGGAAAAAAGGTATGGAAAGGATTTTCGAAGCAATGTTAGAGTGCAGAGGCATTGGTAAAGATTAGTTAATCATAAAAGAAGAAAATCCACATGCATCATCTCCCATTGCTAATATTTCCCAATTTTTTATACCAACATTTTTTTTTATTTCCAATGGCAGATTATGAACAGTTACAGCAAAAAAAGAACAACGAAGAAAAAACATACAACAACAACAAAAATAATACAACAAAACATGCTGAAACAGAGTTCATTAATCTAACAATAATGTCAAGTTGCAGATCTTTTAGCCACTAAAAAGTGTTACCAGGTGCACCACCGGATCTGCATCGCACCCTTTTTATACCAACATTTATTACGGAATTTCAACAAGGAAAATGCGCTACTTATATAAGAGTATATGGATAATTAATGCAAGAGTAGTTACCGAATGAATTAAATAATTTGGTTTAATTAAATGTCTTATTAATAAATTAGAGTTGAAATTGTTATGTAATTCCTACAAATTATAAATAAATACTATTGGCATACATTTAGGTACTTGGCAATTAGAAGTATTTCTTTTTGTAAATTTATTATTATGAACAAATTACTTAAGATATCTCGTTTATGTTTTTTTTTCAGTGTCAAGCTCTTGTTAAGAATTATTCCTCATTCAAGTGTAAGATTTTGTAGAAAATACAGCACTACATAGAATGCATTATGAAAAACTTGTTTCACAATACCTACATAAGAGGGTTTAATGTCTTCAGGGAAGAATTTTAGGAGAATCGCTTTAAAGACAATACTCGGCGCAATAGGGACAATACGGTAAGTGTAAATGGCTGTCAAAACGAGAAAAAGACATCACAATCGTCACCTGATCTACTCGTTTTTAAAAATAATAACTATTTCTTATGGAGCAAATGAAAATCAGTCTTACGTTCATTCATATTAGGTCACGCACACTGGAATTTGAGTGAGACTTTTCATGCTTATAATTTCTTATGTTTTTGTAGTAATGTATGCTTATGAATAAGGTTGTGTATTTTATAAATAATGAAGTAACAAATTTGCCTTTACATCATTTTATTATTCTTATTTTAAATATATAATTTCTTAAATTAAGATGTATATATATATATGTGTGTGTTAGTTTTATACATTTTTAAATATATATGTATACTGTTAAAGGTATATAAAATTGTTTGGCTACATTTTAACAGGCACATTAATACTGTGCCCAAAAAAATAAACCAATTTTCAATTTAAATTTTCCGGGCATATGGAATTTCAATTTTTTTTTCTTTTTAGGTTGTTGGCACTATCATTTACATCTCTGTGAAAATTCACGTCAAAATATTCATTAGTGTTTGAGTTACGCTTGGCTTTGTTAAACGCTAAAAGTGAATTCGGCGATTTTTGAAATGTCTGAATTCATTGAGCAAAGAACTTGCATTAAATTTTGTTTGCGGAATAAATATTCGTCTGCGGAAACGTATAGAATGTTGCAGAAGGCATTCGGTGAGCAAACTATATCGGAAAGAAATGTTTGCAAGTGGTATAAACAGTTCAAAGAACGCAGAGAGCACGTTGAAGACGAAGAGCGTTCTGATGGACCATCAACCTCAACCGACGAAGCTTACGTCCAAAATTAAAGATTTGGTACTTGCAAACCGTCGATTTACAATTAGAGACCTTGCTGATGATATTGGAATTTCAAAACGGATTGGTCAATTCCATTTTAAAAGATGTTTTTGGCCTCAAACGTGTCAAATCTCGATTGGTACCGAAAACACTGAATTTTGGAAAAACATCGTCACGTTGAAGTGTGTGAAACAATGCTTTTTGACTATCAGGACAAGTTGAAATGCATCATAACTGGAGATGGGACTTGGTTTTATGCTTAAGACCCGGAAGCAACCGAACAATCGAGCGAATATCGTGACAATGGGGAAGCAAGACCGAAAAGAGCACGCCAAAGTCGCTCAAAACTCAAGGTCATGTTGACTGTTTTCTTCAATTACCGTATTGTGATGCTTTTTATAAATTCCTTCCCCCAAGTCAAACTGTCAACAAGAATATTATTTGAGTGTTATGCGTCGTTTGCGTGAAGCTATTCGCAAAAAAAGAGGCCACATTTATGGAAATACTTGGTCTTTGCATCACGATCCTCTTGGTTTTTGCAGCACGATAATGCACCAGCTCACACTGCATCGATTCTTCGCGACGTTTTCGCCAAAAACCCATATCGTTCCACAACCACCGTAATCCCCGATTTAGCACCGTGCAACTTCTGGCTATTCCCATAACTCAAAAGACCATCTCGGGACGTTACATTGAGGATTGAAAACGTTGGCATAAATGCCTTGTGTCCGGAAGGAATTACTTTGCAGGAGATAAAATAAATTTGATGAAAAATAAAGTTTTTGAAAAAAAATAAAAAGTGGTCTTACATTTTGGGCATAGTAGTAAAAGAAAAACATAAATTTTTTGAAAATATTAATTGCGTTTCATTATAATTTTTATAAATTAATGGTTAATATATTTTAAACAATTTTATCGATTTATTGTTTATTTGCATTTATTATTTGATTATTTAATTCACTATCATAATTTCAACAAATTACGATAATAAGTTAATTTTGATGTTCGGATAGAACAATAAATTTTTTTTTTCATTGAAAATCTAGTAATTGAATATGTATGTCTTGTTACAAACAATAATATTTTATTTATGTCAGGGTTTTAAATAAGATTCAAAAAAGGTTGTTCTAAAATAAATACACACAATAAATCAGTTGCATACAGTTTTACCATGCCTCATTTGCTTCTATTCTTATTTTGAAATGCAGGAGATTCTTTTAAATCATTAGTTTATCACGATTCTATTTCTGTAGAAATGTATACTGTATAATATGTGTTTTAAAAGTAAACATAATCATATATTAACAAATAAATACAAACTGAAGTTCGCCAGATTTAGAACAGTAAAAAGAATTTAAAAAAAGAGAAGAAATTGTTCTGAGATAAAGATGTAGAAACTGACGTATATATGTATATATGTATATATATATATATATATATATACTATTAAAATTGCCATTAAAATTGATTAGACGTGAAATTTAAACGAAAGGGAAGGTGCTGTGATATCAAATGATTAGCTTTTCAGGGCATTCAGACAAAGCAGGTGGCGATAGCGAAACATACAATGTGTTTAAATGAGGAAATTGTCCAATTCTCATACACAAATTGCATTTGAACGTTGTTGCCTGGTGAAAAGTTGTTGTGATGCCTCGTGTAACAAGCAGAAATACGTACCTGCACGTTTCTGACTTTGATAAAGGTCAAATTGTAGCGCACTGAAATTGCGGTTTATCGTATCGTAATATTGCTGCTCGCGTCGGTCGAGATCCAATGATTGTTAGCAGAATAGGGAATCGATGGGTTCGGGAC
Source organism: Caerostris extrusa (assembly GCA_021605095.1). Classification (NCBI taxonomy): domain Eukaryota; kingdom Metazoa; phylum Arthropoda; class Arachnida; order Araneae; family Araneidae; genus Caerostris; species Caerostris extrusa. The sequence goes on along the minus strand of BPLR01011770.1, from coordinate 11,999 downwards.
GGCAATACGGAACGGCGCGCTGGATCTCAGCGGCCCATTCACTAGCATCTGAAGCACTAGCATATAGGCATGTTACCCGTATGGCATTAATGAATCGCGCAGCCACGTCATGAACCTTGAGTCAAGAACTGGGGTCATTTGCAAGACAACAAGTGTCTGCAAGAACAGTTCGACGATGTTTGCAGCAGCATGGACTCTCAGCTCGGAGTCCATGGCTGCGCCTACCCTTGACGCTGCATCGCAGACAGGAGTGACTTCAATGGTGTGATCAACGACGAATCTGGGACACGAAGGATAATACGCCATTTTTTCAGATGAAGCTAGTTCTGTTTACAGCATCTAGATGGACGAATCCGTTTTGGCGTCATCGTGGTGAATGTACATTGGCAGCGTGCATTCGTCATCGTCATACTGGCCCATCATCTGGCGTGATGGTATGGGGTGCTATTGGATACACGTCTTGGTCACCTTTGTTCGCATTGACGGCACTGAAGTGAAGTTACAGTGAAGTTAACAGTGAAGTGAAGTTAACAGTGAAGTTACATTTCTGGTGTGTTACGACCCGTAGCTCTCCCTTTATTCGAACGCTGCGAAACCCTACGATTCAGCAGGATAACGCCCGACCGCATGTTGCCGGTATTGTACGGACCTACCTCGACACAGAAAATGTGCGGCTGTTGCCCTGGCCTGCACCTTCCGGAGATCTTTCACCAACAGAAAACATCTGGTCCATGGTTGACGAGCGACTGGCTCGTTACCATACGCCTGTCAGTCATCACGGTTGATGAGGTGTAGCATCGTGTTGAAGCTGAATGGGCATCTGTACCTGTACATCACATCCAAGCTAAGTGTGACTCAATGTCCAGGCGTATAAGTGCTGTTATTACTGCCAGAGGTGGTTGTTCTGGGTACTGATTTCTCAGGATCTGGGCACCTAAATTTCTTGAAAATTTATTCACTTGGTATTTCCAGTATAATATATTTGTTGTATAAATATCATTTTGTTATCTGCACTTCTCCCTGATAAAGCAATTTTAATATCCAGTTGTATATCTATATCTATATATATCTATATATATATATGTATAAACCTTTTTTTCTTTGAAATATTTTATAATGCTTTAACCTCTAAATTATGGAGTCATGAAAATAACTTAAGAAAATGTTAAATATAATAATAAGTATTTTGTTATACATTGTATACTACAGTTTTCGTTTACTACTCTTTTGTATTTTCTATTCATTTAATAATGTAAAAAAAATTATTAGCACATAAAGTAGCATATAATTATTTTTTGATTTAGTTATAATCTCATAAAAATCAAACCTTTTCAATCATTTTAAAGAGAAAACTATTACAATTATAATTTTATTCATATCCGGCTTTTACTATTTGTTAAGAATAGCCTAACGTTTTGATAAAATAAGTTAATTGCTCAGAATTAGCAATAAAGATATATATCTTAAACACTTTTTAAATGCAGAATCATTATGTGACTTTTGAAAAATGTTATTTTAATATATTTTTAAATATTGCGTAGATTTGTGTATATCCGCATTATTTTTTTTATACACATTCCCAGCTATTCGAGAGACGTACTTCAGAAATAGGAATAAAAATTGAAATAAAATGAAAACGGAGAGAAAAAAAAAGAATCTGAATTGTCTGAGGAAATGCAGAAAAATATCCCCCAGACTTTCGAGCGGTCATCTAAAGAAGGGGAAAGAGAATTTTCGCTACGAACATGAGAAAGCGTTTTTATCCTATTAAGGGTTTTGTTCTGTCAGAAGCAACATGAATAGCAGAATCCCATAATAAAAACAGTAACGAAACAGCTGTGGCTATAATGAGGAGGTGGGTTGTCAGCATTTACCTAGCTTACAAATCTCTTTTGAAAAGAAATGAACGCGGCTCTTAGTAAGAGAACCTGCAAATAACAGAACAGATAGCCTATGGAATTGAAAACTTCTATTTTATGCCAATTCAGTTACACAAGAAATTGTAAATGGAAGCAATAAAGAATAAAGGTAAACTATAGGGCGAATAATACTTGATGTTACAGTTCAAATAGGAACTTCTCAAATTAATAAAATAACAATAACTTATTTGAATTGAGAATTACTTGTAATCTAAAGCGTTGTTACGCAATACTTGGAATCTAAGCGAGAAGCGGGCAATACTTTCTCTATACTTTCCTTACTTTGTTCTTTCCAATACATTAATGTAAAAAATGATTAAATTATACTTCAATAACTTCCACTTTTAGATAAACTCAAACTGTGGGGTGCAATTCCCAAAGCAGATGAAAACATATGTCCTACAGATAAAAATTGAAGCATTCATTGAACGTTGTATTCAAAACGTTGTTGCATTCAAAAAACAACATTCAATTAGAAAACTGACAAAAATAATATAGAATTTTGTTGAGGGTAAAATTTCAGTTCTCAGAAAATTATTAACAATTATTATCTTAAAAATATTCTCTTAGTGAGGAATTTTATGTCTAAAAAATTTAAGTAAATCGAGATTTCCTTATGCAAGATTTGTTTTTATCCCTTGCTTTGATTTATATCAAGTTTCAGATCAAATATTTTCAAGAATTTAGAGTCCATTAAGTTTAAATGATTGCGTTTTAAACGAAACTTAAATTTTTTAACTACCTTTGCTTTTAAATTCTCATATTAGTTAATTGCAAATAAGCCGAATTTTCGAAGCCAAGTATTTTGAATTAATAAAATGGGTTAATTGTGCATTGACTTTAAAAACACAGAAAAAAATATGGCGTTTATTTTAAATGCATAAAGGACGGCTATCCTTTTAAAGAAACGATGCTGGAAAAAAGGGCAAAAATAAAAGCTTAAAAACAATACTTATTGTTTTTAAGTTGCACACTCCTTTCTCTATCCCGTATAAATAGGCTGCAAAGATATATTCTAATGGGCATTCTGCACTGTGTTAATTCTAAATCAATATTAAACTGATATTGGCTAGTGTTGCGTATACTTGTTGACGTAATTTTAAATACTTATATACATTTACAAAATGTATTCAGATAAAAATTTTTAAAAATATTAATTCTAAGTGACTATATCAAATTGAGTTAGTAAAATCAAAATACATGCATAATGGGTTTAAATAATCTACTTAGCTAAAACAATTCAGAATTTCTAAGTGTATTTAAAATTGAATTATTTATAAAAAAATCATTTATAACAGCATTTAAATCAATTTAGAATATATTAAATAATTTCTGCTTAAATATTTAATAAGCAAATAAATATTTTAAAAATTAAAATTAAAAATATTTTTATTTTACCTCCTCCTATGTCACATTCTTACATAAACATACAAAATAAGAATTTCTGAATTTTTAAAAATAATTATTATTATTGTATCAAAAAAATTTTACAATTTTTTAAATCAAATTATTTGCAACTGAAAGATTTTTGCCTTTATTAATAAACTTATTTATGTAGATAGGTTTAAAATGTATGTACAATTATTGTTATTACTTAAAATTTTAATTCGCCCGCATGCTTACTTATGGATATTTTGCTTACATTTAAAAATATCTACCGTCTTTATTTTTTTAATTTTGTTATAAAAGAAAGCGTAAATGCGATATTTTTCTATTTGTCTGAGACTTTTGATGTATTGCCAAATTGTGTTTATTTGGTAGTTTTATTCACAAAATTCTAAATTCAACAAAAAAATTTCAATTTTCACTAAGTTTTCATTATGGAAAATCTGTAATAAGCCTTTGCGTATTATTTTAATGAAATATAAATAAGCGCCACTGTTATTTAAACACACGAATGCTTTAAAATTAGACAGTTAGTGTTGTTTAATAGCCGAATGCTATTACTGCTGTAGAAGGTTGTCAACTCAATTTATTAGTAAACAGAGTTAACTAGAGAGAACTCATTTAGTAGGCGGAGATTGCTTCCAGTTAGTAATTTGAATTATGTTCTATGAGGCAATAAATTCTCGAACATTAGTCTATTAATAGAGTATTGTAAAAGCATTATTCATTATTCATTAATAGTAGTAACAAAGAATCATTTTAATATTATTTGTAACAATTTAAAATGCAGTTTTAAAATATGAAAAGAAAGCTTATCCCACAGACAGAATTTTGAATGGTATAGCAGTAAAACAATTCCAAATGCTAGTAAATAAACAAATATTTCAATTCATGGGTATATTTTGTGTATAATCTACATATGCATTAAAATCTGAAGAAATTTAAATTATATCTATAATTTAAAAAATAAATAAGTAAAATTAATGAATATGTTCTTTCACCGTGAAAAAGGGTTAAAAATCTTTTTATGAGCAAATATTTAAGAAAAACTTTATGAAATTTATTTTGCTTTATTTCTCTATGAAACTTTTAAATGCACCTTAAGTATTTTCTTTTGGCTGTCTTTCAAAACCATGCTCAAGACTTTCAATACTTTTGATAAGGAATGTTAAATTTAAAAGAATAGAAAATGCCATAATTATGTTATAGCACAAAACATAAACTTAGAAAACCTTTTTGAATTACCCTATATTGTATCTTCACAAAATGTAAATTTTAATTCGAGTACAATTAATAGATGAGACATGCAATTTATCTAATTATTTTCAAAGAAAGATATTTACAAACATATTCATAAAAATATTTTTCAAATAAATATTTTATTTCAAATCTTAAATCATTAACAATTTATAATAGTATATTTTGCTTATAAATAAAATTAGCTTTTATTTGTACAGACAAGTAAACAATTCTACTTTGAGAGAATTATAAATCTGTGTAGCCAAATTGAATTTTTGTGGAAGATAATTTCAACAATCGCTGAATCGTTGGGTCATTTTATCATTATTCAAGTTTCCTTTTGAGAATTATGTGTAGAACATAGCTATGTGACCGAATGTAATTCAATCAATTGAAGCACACTCAAATGAATAACTGTTTCACCCTTTTACGTTTTATTCAAAATTACTCATGCAGTAACTTCATAAGCGGCCCCTGAGAGCAAAATACAAAAAATCAATGACAATGGAGACCGATAAATATTCCAAGAAAAAAGACTAAAAACCTGTGATTAATTTAGAAGTTATCGGTTTAAGGCGAGGGAAAAGAAGACGAGCGCAAATAATCATAGATTCGTCTTATCGTCTATTCTGGTCTTCTTCGTCTGGTCATTTCTTGATTTATTGGTTCTCTAAAAGAGAAGAAATAGATTGATTTTTTAGACCGAATGGATGTACTAGAGCCATGAGCTGCGCCAATGATAGGTTTTGAAATCAAGTTTAGGAAATTGTTGGTTTTAAAGAAGTGGAATCTTCACCATTGCTGAAGATACTGTAATGCGCTAGTAGAGAGCACAATGGAGTTTGGGATCAATTTTCTTTATACCAATTTTTTTTTCTTTAATGTATAAATAAAGAATAATAAATAGATACTTATTTTTTATAAATGAATGTTTTGTTATTGTGTACTGTGGCGAAGATTTTAAAAATGAATCAAAATTTTAGAAATTGGGTGGGTTTTTTTATCAATGAAACAAAAACAATTTTTATTATGCTGTCTTTTTCCTCAAAAGAAAAGTACAATTCATAGTTTTGGAGAATTGAAACATGAAAATTATTGAACTATGTTCAATTTATATATGAAAAAATATGCAATATTCTAAAATGAATTTGTTTACTGTATTCGAAATTAAGAAATCCTATTTATATAAATTTCATGAAAAATAACTGCACACCAAGATTTTTATTGATTTAAGAATTTTCTTCAAAATAAAGTATTTTATTTACGTCTCCAGCTGTAATCTGTTATCTGTTATCTGTGTTTATAAATTATATAGTTTATTATTTACTACGTGATTAGAATACGCAATAATTTATCGTATTTAAAAAGCAAATTTGATGTATGCGCTGTTGAATATTATAGCCTCACATATACGCAATACTTCCTAAAAATTCATTTTATTTTAAGATGATGTTTTGCAATGTTGTACTTAGTAAAATCAGTTTGAAATATTTTATATTAGAATAACATTTTTCCATTGTCATTAAGGTAATATTTATATAAAAGAATGTTGAAGACATTATTGTCAATTGTAAAAACTATTCGCAATTGATATAAATAAATATTATAAAATGTTCGTTTTGCCCTGATATTTCTTTTCAAATAACTCGCATCTTTAAATTTGTTTCTGGAAATTTCAGTAAACGAATAACAAAAGGGAATAAATAAGATTAATTGTTCTTAATGAAAACCGGATACTTAAAAAACACCCAACCATTTTCATTCTGGCTTCATTGTTAAGAATCTACTGCGGTTAAAAATGAAACGGCAAAGAAAGGTGAGTTTCTTGGCGCGGACCAAAAGAAGCTTTTTAACATGGAAGAATGGAGATAAATTCGAGGGAAGTAAAGGTCATTGGAAGAGGTGCCGTTAGAGGAACTCAATGATTGGTTTTCGAACGACCTGCTTGAAAACCGTATCTAGATATTTGAGAAGTAACAAGTGGGATGAAAAGTTCGTAGACTGACACATAGATGACGCTACTAGCGTTAAATCCATATGATTTTTAGTTAGCCCTAACCTTCAAAAGAAATGTCTATAAATTTGACAGCTGTTGCACTATTAGTATGTGAGTTATAGCATTTTTAGTGAAGTTATAGCATTTTTAGTGTTGGACATATCGTGAATAAATATTTGGATATGCGAAAGTACTGTTCAAAGTGGGTGCCGCGCGAGCTCACAATCGACCAAAAACAACAATGAATTCATGATTCTAAGCAGTGATTAAAGAGCTGTTCAATCGTCATAAACCCGAATTTTTGCGTCGGTATGTGACAATGGATGAAACATGGCTCCATCATTTCGACACCGGAGTCCAATCGACAGTCAGCCGAGTGGACTGCACCTGATGAACACTACAAATGCTGTAACTTCACTAAAAATGCTATAACTCACGTACTAATAGTGCAACAGCTATCAAATTTATACACGTGTTTTTTGAAGGTTAGGGCTAACTAAAAATTGTAGGGATTTAATACTAGTAAAGCTATCTGTGCGTCAGCCTATGAACTTTTCAGTCCACCTGTTATATAAGATAAGAACAAAAGTCATAACCACCAAAGCCAAAGAAGAACTAACAAGGAGGAATTAGAAACACGACCATATTGAACACACGAAAGGTACTTCAGATAGCCGCTACACGCACACTGTATAACAAAACTATCATAGAATTCGCAATGCAAAAACATAAATGTACCACACATTCAGTCCGTTCATTATGTTCAGTTCTCTCAACAGAAAAAAAGAAAAAGGACAAAAAATAAAAAAAATAAAAAATCGGAGTGCGCATAAACTGCAGTAACATTTATTAAACTCAAAAAATAAAATGGTTGAATTGCCAAAACTATATTGGTAGATAAAAAAAGAACACAAAAGTTTTTACAAGATGTATAACGAAAGAGATGTAAATTCAGGATACAGTATATAAATACACTCAAGAGCCAAAACATTATGACCACCTGTTAATAACGAGTTGGCCCACCTTTGGCGCGCAACACAGCTTCAACCCACCTTGGCATGGATGCCACAAGTCGTTGGTAGATGGCCGGAGACAGATTGTACCAGATGTTTAAGCAACGGTCACGCAAATCCCGAAATATTGCGAATTGGTGGTCTTTGAACTCTGAGCTGCCGTCCCAGCATAATACCGCCATCACCGGCCTTTGTATGACCTACTGTACATTGAGCGAGCAACTGTTCGCCTGGAAGACGGCGTATCCTGACACGGCCATCGGCGTTATGAATGACAAATCGCGATTCATCTGACCAGACAACTCTCTCCCACTGATCCATGGACCAGTCACGATGTTCCGGCCCAGCGCAGGCAGCGGTTGGCGATGGCACTGGTCAGCAAAGGCACACGAGTGGGACGTTTGCTGCGTAGCTCCATATCCAACAGTGTCCGCTGAACAGCGTGCTACGATACTATTCTACTTGGCCCTGCATTGTATTGGGCTGTCAGCTGAGCCACTGTCTGGCTCCGGTTTTTGCTTCACCATGCGAGACAGTCTCCGATGACCTTTTCTTTGATAGCGTGTGGACGCCCATCACACACAGAAGTAAGTGAAAAGAATGATTCTTCAGACTCTCCAGCAGCAGTTAAATACCACTTCCACCTGATCACGTGCCTTCCACGTCATCCAGGCGAGTTCATTGTAAAATGTAGGGTTGGTCATAATGTTTTAGCTCTTGAGTGTATATATACTATATCAAGCAAGCAGAAATAGCATGGTCATAAATATAGAAATAACGCTTTTGACATTGCATAACCTACGCAAATTAATTGAAGCAAGATTGTTAAAATAATTTTAATTATATTGCACATAATTGCAATTATATTGCACATAATTGCAATTATATTGCACATAATTGCAATTATATTGCAAGAAATACTTAAATGCGAGTATTTATTTCTATTGATTTCCATCAATCTAATTATATTATGAAATTTAATTTGATAAGTTTACCTTCCCGGTGTACTAATACAGGGGTCTCCCAACCACGGCCCGCCAGTGTCATCAATCCGGCCTGCCACAGCGAATAGCCTATTGTTGCTGTAATAAGTTGGATAAAAAAACAGAATGATAATAACTCGGTTTTATTGACTTGCTAGGTAAAGTTTAAGGACAAGTATAATACGCAGAAAATTTATCTTAAGCATAACAACTAACAAATAATTGAAATGAATCCCACTAATATTACAAACCAGTGAGCATCCCGCGGTTACTCTCGGTAGTTATACCTACCTATTTCGTTTTTAACCATTAGATGTCGTCAAGTGACAATGTCGTATCGATACACGCAATAGTAATTGAACTAGCGAATTTAGCAAGCGTATGCTCGCTCAGAGCGCGTACTCGGCGACTGGTCTAGAAATTATAGATAATGGCAGAAAAATTAAAAACGTTTTTTGGCCCTTGGTACTTACTGGAGTAAACAGTGTGGCCCTAAGGCTGGAAAGTTTGGAGACCCCTGTACTAATACTAATACATGAAGTTTTCTATATTTGAAATGAACTTTGCATTGAAGAAAACATTATTCCTTTCCTTAGAAGAAATTCTATCCTTCGTTTTCTATCCTGACTTGGGACCGAGCTTTTTCCTTCCTTTTTTTTTAATCTGACAAGAATTTCATTGACAGCAGAAAAACAATGGTTATAAAAGGAACAAAAAGATGATCCACACTGTTTCAGATTGACCAAAGTCCACTGCTTGCACACTAGGAGAAAATCAATGAGATTTCTCCAAGCTTCCCAAAGGAGTAATAAATCAACCCGAAGAGAAAGCAATAGGACTCGATGAAATACAAAAACTCCCACAACTGTTTCGACAGTATAGTCATTTCTATTTTTAAAAGGATTTATTTTTTTTTTTTTTGTAATTATTTAAATTCATTCCGTTATTTCTATATTTAAAGGAGAGGATTTTTACTTAAACTTCAACTTCAAAAAATATTTCATGTCTACATTATGTGTGATAAAAACAAAAAATAGATTCATTTATATGAAAAATATTTAACCATTTCAATGATATCTTATCGAGGAAAAAACAATTCTATACTATTTTCCCTCTGGCATTTCTTGGAAGCGACGATTAAAAATAATTTTAAAAGTTGAATAAATGAAAATATTTATTGATTAAATGAATACTATTGTCTCAAATTGAAAAAATAAACATGAACTAAAATTTAGGCTTTACAGTTTTTTTATTTATATAGCCGGTGCCAAAACCTGTGTTAAAGCTAATTATATAAGTTTCAATTAAAGTGTCATTAAATTTTAACGTAGTCCTAAAAGAATCTTATTCATGACGTTGTAATTTGGTATATAATATCATTATATAAATAAAACAAAAGTATTTTCCAATTGTCTGGAGTTATTCTTAGAATAAGAGTATATGTATAATCTTGTACTCAATTGTTGAAATCGCCATGAGTTATTAAACTAGCTCTTTCCGTTGATAAGTTGTAAAGGAGGTATACGATTATTATAAATAACCGGGTTATTAACAAAACAATATTTTAAACATGAAAATAATTAAATTATAAGTGTAATTAGTGATTTATCTAATTATGGAAAAAGTATTTTCTTCAAAATAAGTTAGAGAATTAATAGTACTTTTAATAGAATTCTCATCATTAATATTTTACTGTTCGTCTGCTACTTATACACATTTAGAAAAAAACAGATTTAAAATTGCATTCAATTCAAATAAATTTAATCTGAGAGTATGGTATGTGCATCTACATAGACAAGTCTTCTTCTGACGCCATGGGAGTTCTAAGGGGTCAGACTAATCCTCAAATCAAATAGGACTATAATCCTTAGATTATCCTGTCTGAGCTGCAGTTAGAAAAAGAATGCAAAGCATGCTATGTTTTGGCAGAAAATATAAACATTTAGCAAATTTCAAGCAACCAAAGCTACGTTTGATTCGTCGAATTATTATTTAAATAGAAAATGGAATATTTTGTGCTTTTCTAAGCAGTTCAATCCTAGAGAAGCAAAATTGCAAAGCTCTTGTATTTCTTATTGAAGAGAATGATGAAACTATACATTCTTTTTGTGAAAATGCATCTTGTTCAAGGAAAGATTTAGAAACCGAGAGGGAAATTACAAATGAAAACCCACGCGTTACTCGAACTCACTTCAAAAGGCGGCTTATTGCTCTTTTCTCATATAAAATTGTTAATGCCCCGTTATACTCGTGGCAGCGCAATCGTTACCGCAGCAATTTTGTAATTCTGAGTAGCTCCTTGTGACATTTTTTATGGAAAGAGCAACAAAATAAATTAAGCTCAAATCAAACTTCTAATGAAAGTGGGGAAATGTATGTACTTTACACATTTACAGATAAAGAGAGTTGAATATCCTAGTATTTTCCCTGAAATCAGTATCTGAGACACACTTTAACCGACATGTAACTCAAAATTGGCAGAAGGTTTTTTGAGTGATATGCTGTGTCTATGGGTGAATAGTTTATTCACTTTGCGGTGAAATAGTTTATTTCAGTGATTCAAAGAACTTCCATGACAATTGGCCCTGGCCAGCCGAGGCGAATATTGATCTCGAAAGGAAAGAGCCTACTTTATGGATGAGAATTTCAAAACGTTAGTGTCTCCTACTAACACATACAAAATGCGTTTTAAAAACAGAACCAGCGTTATTTGTGAACGCCTTGAATGCTACAATAGGATACCAGATGGGGAGAAACGCATCATGGTCTTTTATCACCGAGCATAATGGCTTCGCATCTGCCTTATTTTATGGATGAGCAGCGAATGAAATGTGCTTCGATATATGATACATTTATTTGAATGTTTAATATAACCGTAGACCGTTCCAGAAGAGCTTGTCGCCAAAAAATTTAGAAAGAAGTTTTTGGAGGGAGAGCGGAGAAAACTGAAAAAATGTGTCAACGAAAGCTGTTAGTAAATATGGGTATACAGGGTATTTAAAAAAAGAGAGTTACTAAACATTTAAAGGATGATGGTTCACACCAAAAACAAACACTTTACCATAGAAGATTTATTCCGAAGTAAACGAACACGTACATGCATCATGTAGAGAAGAAGAAAATCCATAAGCAAACAAGCCCCGTTGAATAACGTGTGGCTTATTCAGAAATAAAACCTAACTATATGGCGAGGATGGATAATGAAAAAAGAACCTATCATTTTAAAAGAATTCTAAAGTAAATGCAGGGCTTGTCGGTCGAGTGAGCCAGCGCTCTGGCGCTCGGCATTAAAAGTTTGGGGCGAGCTCCAAGTGGTGCCATGGATGTTTGAAGTGGTTCGAATCCACTTTAAACCAGAGGTCCCTGGCCCAACATGATCGTAGAATCGTTGCTGGGGCATAAATATTACCCGCGTCCGTGGCTATCTTCGTTGCACCCTCCTGGGTAGTATTGGCGAGTAACG